>PVKA01008179.1:0-52069 GCA_004027165.1 Ctenomys sociabilis | reverse complement strand
CAATAAAGGAGAAAATAGAGCTCTGCAAGCAGAAGCTTTATAAAAATCAATTGGATTCAGACCTGCTGAGGGGGAGTTATCAAGTAAGGGTTATACAGCAGTGACATTGTTCATTGCCTCAGCAATCTCACCCCTGGGCTCAGGGCCCTGGTTTCTCAGGTATACAGAAGGTTTCACAAGTTTCAAGTTGGTAGTCCATATCAGCCAGGGGAAGCTTACCTGCCTGAGAAAAACTGTTTTTCCATTGTATACTTTCCAAAGAATATAATTGGCTATTTCAGCAGCATCTCATGCAGAGTAGCTACACTGAATAAATGTAGTGGTAGTTGAGAAATCAAGCCTTCTTTTGATTGATGAACATAATTGGCTTTTGCTCCTTGAGACTGTCTTCCGTCTAATCTGTTGTAGCTACAGTATTCTTTGACCAACATACTGAATGAACTTTAGCTAAGTGGGAAAACAAAACCCTCTAGAGAGCAAATGCAGACATAACACATGGGACTGGGTCTTTGCTGTCACTTATCAGTTGAAGCATCTGGTGCCAAGCTAAATTCTAGGACTGCAGTGATGGCAGGGAAAAGAAAAGCATCTTGTCATCTAATGGGAAGGGAAGTGGTACACATGGAAAAAACAACAAAACAAAACTTCAGAGAGCAATGGGTACTATTATGATTCACACCTCCATACTCATGTCTGGCTATGGCTGTGACAATGGTCTCTGTAAATGACCACCAGCCACACACAGTTATGGCTGGTGGCACTTTATGGGCTTCTCCTGAAGATGGCCCCATACCTGCCCAGGAGCTCTTGGCTTGCATGCTATGGGGACCAACCAGGCACCCAGATCTGTAAGCCTTGAGTAATGAGTGACAGATGTCTGGGTAATTCAGGATAAATACGTTTTGCAGTTTTTCTCAATGAAGAGAAGTTCTAATATGTATTTGATTAGGCAGCCTACATATCCCCTTTGATGCTTGTCTTGTCTTTCCTTCTCTACTCAATTCTTCTGTTCTTCACTTCTGCTTCTTGCCCTTCCCAAATAAGCTTCTGTCTCATGGCCTGCTTCATAAGAGTATTGAGGCTGCTGTATCAAGCAAGACCTTTTGCTTCTGGGCTTGCCTATGAAGTACCCCTTATAGCAGAACAGGATATGCTAAGGGGTGGCACAAGGTGAACAGAGATAGCTGGAGAAAGATTTTGGAATTGTTTATGTAGGCATGGCATTTCTTTGAAGTTGGATGTATAACAATAAGAATCCATATGAATTTTGCTTTATTCTTCACCATTACTTCCAAGAATATGTTTTATTATAAAGACATTAGCTTTGTGACACTTCCGTAATGATCAGAGTTTTATAGCTACTTATTGGCTGGCCTCCCTATTTCTAGTATTGCCACCATTTAAATGATTCTTCCTAACATTCTAATATGCAAATTCAGTGAAGTCTTTGCTGAAAAATTTTCAAGGAAGTGACTGTTTGATGAAGTCCTGTGAAGTTCAAACTCCTTAACATGATTTACAAGTTCTTGCATAATTTGTCCTATGCGCATCTCCCCAGCCATTTGCAGTCCCCTCATTGACATTTATCATCCATCCTTAATGAATTTCCTTTATTCACTTTAATGCTCTCTGGCTGTGTTCTCTGACCTATGGGCATTTGCTCATTCTGTTGAATGAGTCTGGAATCTTCAACCCACTGCTCTTTAACCTGCTCTTGTATGACTCCTTCCATCTGTACTGCTTCCTGAAAAATAATATTTTGTCTTTGTCTAGTTAGAAGCTCACCAATATGCACCTGTTTCCTCTTAGGCTCCCTCTGTTATAGTACACGATTCACCCTTTTGTTCTCACCTCTTGGTCTGGGTCTCCCTACAACAGGAGCACAGTGTGATCTATTGGTCCCCATTGCCCAGTGCCTTGTAAGGTAAAGGCTACCGAATGAAGTCCTTCAGCATCACGGAGTTCGAATATTCTTTCTCAAACTGCTAGCTTGCAACTTTTGCAAAGCTCTTTCAGTCATGGAAATGTCAAGTCCATATGGTGGAAACTACCTAATGATATCCTGATTTTAGGATGACTAAGAAGAACTAATTTAGCAATTATTAATTCAAGCAATCTAGCATAGTGAACATAGAAAACACTTGACATATGACAACTACTATTTATTACAATTTTAATAATTTTTATTTTAAATATTGGGTATTCACTGCGTAAGAATGAGACAATTGAATAAATGCAAAAAAAGTATTTTATACCTTTTCTCATTCACTAATGATAAATGTGGTTTTCCTTGCCTATCAATGTCTCAAAAACAGTAGTGGCAGCAGCAGCAGCAGCTGAAGTACAGAAGCTGATGCTCCAGACAGGATGAGGCAGCCTCAAGGAAATGTTTGTTCATTGTTCTGCTGTTTCGAATGCTCCTACACATGTGGACACACAGTATTCACATTTAATGGATGTTGAAAAATAATTAGCTAATGAGGATAATCACTAAAGACACTGCAGAGGGTTAGATCAGACTCATCTTCCCTGCAAAGCTGCCCACCTCCTAGTTCCTAGAAGCGTGATGTTATCTTACAGGGGAAGAGGAGCTTTGCAGACCTGATTAAATCAAGGATCTCCAAACAGAGAGATTATCCAGGTGGGATCCATGAAATCACAGGGTTCTCATGAAGACAGAAGGTGAAGGAGCATGAGAGATGGAGAGGGTACTGTGGTGGGGAAAGCAGGGAAAGGAAAGGACAACATGATATGGGGAACCTGGAGACTTGGAACAGGTGAGGAGCAGATGTCACTGTAGCTTCCAGGAGCCACCAACCCAGGTGTCATTTTGATTTAAGCTCCCAGGGCCTCATTAGGATTTTTGAGCTCTAAGGAATAGATTAGCAAGGATTTGAGACATTCTTCTTCTTCTTCTTCTTCTTCTTCTTCTTCTTCTTCTTCTTCTTCTTCTTCTTCTTCTTCTTCTTCTTCTTCTTCCTCTTCTTCTTCTTTTTTGTATTTTTAAGGAATGGTTTACCGTGTTCAGGGTCTCACTACTAGATCAAACTCATGGTGATCTGCCTGTTTACAGTCTCTCAAGAGCTGGGATTACAGGTGCATGCTACCATGGCCAGTCTCAATTGCTATCTCAGTGTACTCTGGAGTCAGGGCGTGCATGGCAGGCCTGGGGATTGAAGCCCTGGCCCCTGTACCTGTTTGCAGGCACTTTAATCTGCTGAGCTACTTGGCCAGGCCTTTTTCATTTTTTATAATATATTACAAGGATAACTGAGAAAATGATACAGATTTGAATAGCACAAAACATTACAAAGTGTTTTGGTATTTTTTTCCCGTATTTTAGGTTGGAGTGATGGATAAGCATGAATTTATACCTAATCAATCATCTCTTTTTCTGTAAAAAAAAAAAAATAAAACTACAGACAATCTGAAGATTTAATTTTCTTAGTTTGATTAAAGCAATAAGATGTTCTCATCTTTTCAACTGTAAATTCCAGTAGATATTCACATGTATTTGGATTCTTAGGGATGCAACTTTAAATATTATGGTTCTGTATTAGATTTCATTACAAATGTCATAGAACTGGCCTATATTTAACTCTGTTTCCTTTCATGAAGTTTCTATTGCTCATCAATGCCTCCAGCATAACATAGAAATTTTCCTCTCTTAAAATAATTACATCTTAATTTTCTTACATTTTTTGTTGACATTGAAAGATTTTTAGGAAATATAAACATCTCAATTTCATTAAAACTTCTTGTTCATGAAGAACGTATATTTTTACATTGAGCCGTTTCTTCCTACATGTATATAAGAGGTTCTCAGACTTAACATTTGATTTACTTCCAGGTACCTTATTATTACTACTATGAATACAAGCTTTTCTTCTATTGCCATTTTGTCTTTTTTATCTCATTTTTTTGCCCAAGGAACTTAAGCTTGATTTGTTTTTCAGTCTCCTACCTTTCAGGGTCTATGCTTTATTGAAAAATCAATTCATTGTCCAAAGTTTTCTTTTCTTTCCTGTGATACACCTTTCGCTAGAGTACATTTTTTACTTGTCTTTTATATGTTAAATCCTCTTATGCTTTTCTTTTTTTATTTCCCCCAAAATTTAACATTCAGAGATTCTCTCCACTAAAAAGATAGGTTCAAGGCTGAGCATCCTATTTCCTCTCCATTAATGCATAGCTTTCTCCTTGACTTTTCCAATGGACTTCATACCACATTCCTGGTCTTCTTTAGAAGAAGACTAATTAAATAACCTGTGTCTGTTTTCCTCCATTTTTCAAGACATTTGTGGAGTGAGACATAAGACATAATAGCAGGTGTTAACTGCTGAAATCAGTAATACACATTCCGCCCCAATGGGTAACTATAAAAACCCTTGTTCTGTAATAAACAGCTTAAGGAAGGGAATGGAAGATTGTTGTCACCTTCCAGTTACTGAAGATGCTAGTATTCGTGCTCCCTTAATAGAATGCCTTCGGCTCCTAGTTTTTACCATGTATTTTCACATGAAGACTAATAGTATTTCCAACTTTTAATAAAGATTTTTCACCTGATTTACATTTTTGCTCACAAAAACGCATTTGTATTACTGCCTCTGTACTGAGCAAAGATTATAAAATGTTCTGGAGATGTCGATACTGTGTGATTATTTAGCTCCTTTCACTAGTAGAGTGACTTTTATACAAACTAGCATCTTGGTATGCACCAATTTAATTTCTTATTGTGGCAAAATTACTAGCTAGTCTGTCATGGCTCTTGAACATATTCTACATGTAAATGCTGAAATTGTGAATGCTGAAGGTCTACTGTATTCAATGTAGCTTTCTAGGCTTTGAAATTGCATAAGTAGGTAAGATGCTTCATGATAAGCCCAGTAATGATACTAGTTAGAACATTTTATGGATAGAAAAGAGTTTTGAAAGTAAATTTTGTCATTTAAGGTTAAAAATCATTATGTATGCAGAGATTGCTATCATAAGTAGAACTTGGCTCTTCTATGTAACTTCTATCCATAAAATAAAACTCTCTTTCATATAGATGTGAAGGAAATATCAGAAAATATTTCAAAAGTCCAAAGACTAAATAGAAATGGAAGAAAGACAAGAGATAGTTTAGAGAAGATTTAGGCTGCAGTTTTGCATGCTGGTCCTTAGTTCTCTTGTCTTTCTTTATACCTCACCCACTCAAATTTGCATAGAGAGCTAAAATAGGCTTAGCAAGAACAGTACAAAGGTCTTGGGATGAGAAATTCTTCAGAATTTGGCTTTCTTCAGCAGGCCAGTGCTTAGATGGTTTTCTGTGCCATGAGAAATAAATTTGAAAATCTCTCACCAGAGAAGTTGAAACCATACTTGACTTACTGCAAAACCCTGTAAAGTAGTTATGCAAGAGTGCTGGACTACTTTCTCTTGCTAAAACAAAATACTTGAAATGATTCTCTCACAAAGAGAAAAGGGTTATTTCGCATGACACTTTTGGAGCTTCCAGAGCCATTGCTTAGGCCTGCGGTGAAACAGCACATCGTATCACGTCATACCTGCTCAGTGTTTGAGCAGCAACACCAACTGGGAAGCCAGAGTGTGAGACAGGAACTCAGTTCCATAATGTCCTTCAAAAGTGTCACATCCCTAAGTGACTCCAGGACATTCATCAACTGCTTACTTAAAGGCACTGCTGCCATCCAATGGCATCCTTGAAGACCAAAGCTTTAACAAATAGGTCTTTGCTGGGCATTTTATATCCAAATTGTATCTGCAGACAATTGTCTTACAGAAAAGCACTAAACAGGTTTGTGCAGACAATCATCCAGAAACAACCTTTGGGACACTGAACAAATTGAAATAGATAATTTGAAATTTAAAAGGGGCAGTCAAGTCCTGTATAATATGGAGAAACAGGGGCTGTGGAGATAGCTCAGTTGTCTAAGGGCTTGTCTAGCAAGTGGAAAGACTTGGGTTCGATTCCCAGTGCTACATACCTCACTCTGTTCAGTGTGCACCATGCAGGCCACCAAAACTGGGCATGGTGATGCATACCTGTAATCCCAGTGCTGAAGAGGCTGAGACAGGAGGATCACTACAAGTCAAGCTGCATAGGGAAACACTCTAGCAAATAAATTAATAAATAAAATTTTAAAAATAGAGAAACAAAGCCCAAACTTAGGGGTTATTTTATACTTTGGCCTGCACTAATTATAATGCCAGTTATTGCTTACCATATGCTCATTGTACATTTGCTAAAACACATCTCAGTTGCATTCAACACATATACATGTTACATATGTATATATATATATATATTCCTAAGAAAACCTGATGACTCTGAGTTCTTGTGCATCTATTCAAAAGCATCCAGTTACACTGCAGGAAACCTCACTGTTGGAGGAGAAATTATTCCAGATCACCAGGTGTAATTTTATTTGGAAGGTAATATCCTTGACTAAGAGGACACATGCAGCTGCCTGATGTCCCAACCCGCCAGCTGCTCCAGTGACCTTTGGTTATCACTGTGCAGTGATGCTAGGCCTTCGACTCCCAGCATTGCCCGTGCTTGCACTCACCGCTGTCAGTTCTGTACTGACATGTCTTCCTCCTCAGTTGTTGGAAGAGACAGATCATAAAGGAAATAACCACCAGTTGACATTTAAACAATTAATGTCATTTGAGAGAGAAAAATCATTTCAATTTTAATTTTTTGTCATTTTGAATTTGTGTCATCCTGGTGAAATCGATAGCAAGTCAAAGTGAAGCTTTTTAAAAATACTTATGCCTTGTACAGAGATTATGTATAAGAGTAGCCTTCTCTATGAAGGTGAGAGGTACTATGTTAAAGTGCCTTTATACACACACATCTATGCACAAAGTTACATTCATATATAATGGATATGCATGAAGAAAAAATAGGAAACATTAATAATGTGTGAGCCTCAGTATAGATATGCATGAATTGCTTGTGTGTTTATTTCAATCACTGAATGCATAACTTTTTTCTCATTTAAAATTTTAAAATATTGATACTTACATTAAAATTTCAAGGCATGTAGAGTTTGTATAATGCTCTTCACCCTTATATAAGATCATGTGCTGTAGAATGAAAGCTATGTACTAAATATACAGAAAGCCACCTGTCACACCAGTGTGCTGCTTGCGGGAGGCTATGGCAGAGCAGCAGCACTTGGATCTGCAAGAGTGGTCAGGTCCACAACTTTGCTTTCTTGCCTCTAAGCTTCCTGATCCTGTCTGGTGCCTGGTTCTCTGCAGGCATAGCCAATAACATGCTTGGGATAGGATTGGAACTCTTTTCAACTGGAGTCTCCCATATGTTCATTATAGAAAATGTGTTTGCATTTTCACTGCAACACACCGCATATACTGACACTGCCTGCCTGTGAATTCATAGCTGGGAGCGAAGGGAGAGGGCCTGGAAGTGAAAGAAAAGTTGGTGAGAAGTAGAATTCTAGCCCAAGATGCTTTCAGAGTTTCACAGGACTCAGAAAGCTCTCCTCTTTGGTGTAGTTCTTTTAATAGAATTCTTGGGTTATTGTTTTTATTTTTTCTCCTCTCAGGCCCTTTTCCACATAGACATACCTCTGATTTCATCACTTGTAGTGACACAGGAACTTTTTCAGCATGAGATGTCTTGGAGACCAATGTGTTTAATTTCCATTTGGTTGAAACCTGTCTTTATGCTCAATTTTTTTCTTCATTTTTGATTCTATTGATTCTAATTTCATGGATACTTACAAATTCAACATCACTGACCTAATATGACTCAGTTCTGTATTATTTGATGAGTGGATGAATGGAGGGATGGAAGGAAGGAGAGAAAGAAGAAAGGTAATTACATACCTTGTTTTTACTGATGTTGCAGCCTACTATTAGGAAACAAGTGAGGGTACAACTAGCATACAAAAAAAGTTGAACAGTTCAGAGTAAGTGTGCTTGTATGTAAGATACATATGTGTTTTTTCCAGGAGAGAATTTCCTTTTTTTTATGCATCTTTTCTTCTCTAGATTGAATTCCTAATTTTTAGTGTAGTTGCAAAGGAAAGATGTAGATTGTTTCCAAGAGTAGTCCCATTAATTCTGATCATTCCTTCAGAGACAGAATCTGTGGACTGGGATGCATGGCAACATGGTACCTTATGTTGTCCTCTGAGTGCTGCATAGGAGCCCCGGCAGGTTCCCACCATCAACATGAGCCATGCCTCACATCTTTCCCTGCCTCTCTGCACGTTTTGCCCATTAGCAATGCATGTCTTCATGATTATCAAACTCCTCATTCCTCAGTGACCTAACTGGACCACTTCTTCCCATCATTTTATTTCTTCTCTCCCCAGTCTCCTTCAATATAAAATTAGCTTATTTATCCTCTTCCTTTTTATATTGAGCAGGTAAGACTTTGACTTCAGTCTCTTTGAGTCCTGCTCCCAGCTCCACTATTTCTCCTGGTGTGACTGGAGAATAGCTTTAGCCTTTCCCGAGACTTGGCAAACTGGGGTAATAATTAATACTTGTATATAAATTGCCTAATGCAATGCTCAGGAGACAATAGGATGTCAACAATGCTGTTTCTCCTGTGTGATCGCTTTCTCCTTTGTTCTGCGGTTATTTGCTACTACACAAGGTACCACTAATGACCAGGAGCTGAGCTTTGTCTGCATCAGCAACCGTATACCTCCAAGAACGTGCTTGTCATATAGCTGCACTTGGTACCTTTTCATAGATTTGATGGAGACAACTTCTCAGATCCTGTCTAAACTCTTAACTAATAGGTCACATCTTCTCTTATTCTGTAATGGAGTTTTAGTGGAAAATTCTTCATTCTTCACAGATTTCACAGGAGTTGAATACAGCAAATACTTTGTGCATTTTTTTGTGCATGCATGGTAGAATAAATAATTAGGATAACAATATGACTACGTTTTTATTTATTTCATACCTAGTATATATTAAGAATAAAAACATTTTGATTTCTAGTGTCCACAAAATGTGCAGTATTTATATTATTATTCCAGATATAAAGGAAAGGAATGGAAAGGAAGCTCAGAGATGCTAATCCAGCTGAGTTGTGGAAAGCCACAGACATGACGTAGAACCAGGCAGAGGTCTTAATTTTGCCTAAGCTAGCTCTACAGTCCTGATTTAACCCTTCCTTTCTGCTGTCTTCTTTCTTGTGTAAACATTACAAAATGAGTTTGGGAATTGGGCAGACTCTTGCACTAATTCTAACTCCTTGTCACAGTTCATGTGTCTACTTTTCACATTGTGTCACATCCTGCTCTACCAGCCTCTGTTCCATATCATCAGTTGTGCAGTGCACATGCCACACTGTGGCTTGCTTATTTCACTTCTCCACCTGCTCTTTCACTATGTACTTATATCATGCACTAATTATCACCACTGTTCTTTGTGGAAGGACAAAACCTATGGTCAACCAAATAAAGACCTCAATAAACCATGTGTTGATTTAATCTGGAAAACTTTTCCTTTTAGGAAAAAGAAATTCAGAGGGAAACTGACAGCAGTTATAAAAGGGAGCATGGCTACAGGTGGGAGCATGATGGTTTTTACTCTTAGCTCTAAAAGGGTAGTTTCCTCTGAATGTCTAAAACATCATGTTTTACTTCTTTTTCTCTTATATGTGCCTGGATTTTACGCCACACAGTAAAATCAAAAGGAAACCAAAGTATCACATACCTTGCAGAGAGAAAAAGAGAGAGGGAGAGAGGGAGAGAAGGAAAGAGGGAGACACACACACACACAGAAGAGAGACAGAGAGAGCGAATGAGAGAGAGAGACAGAGGAGAGATTCTAACAAAAATTAGAAAAAAAGTTGTGACTACTAAACGTGTTTGATTATGTATATTAAAACAAAATAGGAATAAAAGTTGTTAGAGTTAAAAGTTATTAGAATTAAATTTAAAAGATTTTAGTCTTGCTTGCAAGTAATCTATAAACTTATAGTTTCATGAGCTGAGGAGATAGCTCAGTGGCACAAGGGTGTGCCTGGCAAAGCGAGCGTGAGGTCCGGAGTTTGATCCCTAGAAATAAATAAATAAATAAATAAATAAATATTTTATAACTTAAACTCACTGCAAGGAAGGAAATCAAGAAGACTGAGTACTCTTTGTATTTTTCCATGTCAAGAACCTGTTAGGCCCTGGGTTCAGGAGCAGTCTGACCTCCTAAGATGTCTGAAAATAAAATTTTCTCATCTTTGGCAGAAGCCTAAGTTGATGGAAGATGTTCCAGGTGACCCAGTGAGGCTGGATGAGTGGAGACAAAAGAATAGTTAACACCTAGGATGAGGAGAGAAAGAAAAGGAGAAAAAATAAAGGGCAAAAGGAGAAGGAAAGGAAGTCTTGAGTCTGTGGCTCTCCTGTTCTGCTGTGTTGCTCATATCGCTGGCCAATAAGCACTGCTTGGTCCTTCCCTGTGTCTGTGGTTCCACAGAGACCCTCTTAACTACTGGATCTCAGCCCTAGGTGAGTTCAAGTGGAAATCTTGTCACTTCTCATCTCTTCCTCTGCAGAGCTGCACCCTTGAACCCGTTGCCTTCAGGAAACGATGGACTGTTATTTGTCCTCTGCATTCCCATCTTGAACATTGTAAGCACAATTGCAAGCAAATGATGGTCACAATACATACCTTGTGGGGTTGCTGGTCTTTTTTAGTATTAAAGTGCTTTTTTTTCCTTTGGTTATTTCAGTGACCAAAGGAAAAAAAGCACTTTAATCCTAAACTTTAGAACAGGATTTGCCGGATATTGTACACAGACCCATTTCCTCCAAGAGTTCTCCATAGTAGATTAATTCTTCAGTGATTCAGGGTAATTTGAAAACTGCTGTTATGCTATCATAGAAATTTTTTGGAAAGTTAGAATTAGAATGTACTTTGTATCAATATTGTCCAAAAGAAATATTGTCCAGCAGAAATTTGCAAAACCACAAATGTCTCACATATGTAATTTTATTTTATTATATAACTAAGTTTATTGGCATATTCTAGATATACATAATGATCATATCCATCATAAAGAATTTGTACCTGTGCATAATATTTTGCTTTTTCTATTTTTTTCCAATCCTCTGTCCTCCATTTGACCCATCTTCCCCTCCCTATTTACAAATTTTTGTTTCCATTTTATCCTTTTCTACATCATTTTTCCCCTTCCCCTATCCTAATTTTTCTTTCCTTTCAAAGAGTTTCTTCTCATTTGACAATATCCACTATACATTTTGGTCCTTGTGTATTTGTTAAGTTTCTCATATCAGGGATATGATGCAATGTTTACACATGTGAATCCAATTTATTTCACTTACGAGTATGGTCAAAGTTGCATCCATTTACCTAAAAATGCCTCACATTTAGCCTTCTGTATGGCCAAGTGCTACCCTATTATATAAGAAAACCACATCTTCTTTTTTCATTTCTTGGTTGGTGAGCATTTGGCTTGTTTCCATGATTTAGCTATAACAAACTGTGCTACTATGAACGTGGGTTCATATATATCACTGTGGTATGAGATTTTTAATTCTTCTGGGAAGATACCCAGAAAGGCAATAGCTGGTGCAAATGGGACCTCCAATGCTAGTGTTTTGGTAGCCCATCTTTCTAAAGTGAGATGAAAGCTCAGCATTATTTTAATTTGGATTGCTCTAATAACCAGTAATGTTGAATATTTTTCCAGTATGTATTTGCCATTTGTGTTTCTTCATCTGAGAAGTGTGTATTCATGTCAGATGCCATTTTAGAATTGGATCTTCAAATTTGGTGGTCTGACTGTTTTTTATTCTTTATGTGTTCTAGATATTAGTCTTTTGTTGGAAGGAATAATGTTTAAAATTTTTTTCCACTCTGTAGGTTGTCTTTTTCTGTGGGTGATTTCTTTTTTTATGCAAAAGCTTCTTAATAGAATGAGATTGGGGCCAGGGAGATAGCTCAGTAGGATAAGTGCTTGCCTGGCAAGTGTGAGGTCCTGAGTTCAATCCCTGGTA
This sequence comes from Ctenomys sociabilis, assembly GCA_004027165.1. Classification (NCBI taxonomy): domain Eukaryota; kingdom Metazoa; phylum Chordata; class Mammalia; order Rodentia; family Ctenomyidae; genus Ctenomys; species Ctenomys sociabilis. The sequence continues at coordinate 40,058 of PVKA01008179.1, read as the reverse complement.
CATTAAAATAAATAAATAAATAATAAATTAAATTAAAATAAAAAGTAAAAAATACTTTTAGATGAGATATGGGTTATTGATTGTTTTCCATTATTTCCTTATGAAATCTTTGCTTGTACTTATGTTTTCAAGAGTTCTATGTTCTCTTACAGCAGATTTAGTGTTTCTGTTTTAATGTTTAGATCTTTGATCCATTTCAATTTTAGTTTAGTTCATGGTTTGGAAAACATAGAAGAAATGAACAATTTTCTAGACACGTATGTATTATAAAAACTGAATCATTAAGATGTGAATATTTGAAATAACCCAGTAACAGCCAGTGAAATTAAAAATTAGAAACTTTCTAACAAGAAAAGTCCATACCCTGAAGGAGTCACTGTTGAATTCTACAAGAAATTTAGAGAAGATTTAATGCCACTAATACTGAAACTCTTTGAAGAAATGGAAAGGAATGAAATACTTCCAAAATCATTCCTGGAAGAAAGCATTTCTCTAATACCTACACCAGAATAAGAGTCAATCAAAAGAAGAAAACTATATACCAGCCTTGCTAATGAATGTAGTTGCAAAAATCCTTAATAAGATACTAGAAAACCGAATGCAGCAAATTATGGAAAAGAGTGTATACCATAACTAAATAGGATTCCTCTCAGAAATGTGGGGATGCTTCAACATATGAAAATAAACAAATGTATTAAACCATACAAAGGAATGAAACACATTCCTTTCTGGCTCAGGTTGACTTATGTGCATGTCTGGTAAGGCACAGGGGTGTGTGAGGAGAATCGAACCACAGTTCTCTGTGCCTGAATGGGTTTGCCTGTGCAGACTTTTAAAGAACTGAGCTAACCCACAAGCCCCCAGCCCAAAGACAAAACTCACATGTTCATCTCAACACACACAGAGAAAGTATCTGACGAAGTCTAACAACCTATGATAAAATAAAATTGAGATAATAAATTTAAAAACCTACAGAAAATTGGAATAGATGGTGTTAACCTCAATCTGATAAAAGACATCTATGACAAAACAGCAGCCAGCATCCTACTAAGTGAGAAGTGCTGAAAGCTTTCACTCTAAAATGAGAAACAGGACGAGGGTGTCTATTACCACCACTCCTACTTAATATAGTTCTGGAAACAATTAGACAAATAAAGAGAGAAAATAAAGTAAGGGATAAGGATACACAGGAAAGAAGTCAAATAATCATTATTTGCAGATGACATGATACTCTACAGAGAAGACCCCAAACCTGCACCAAATACTTGTAGATTTAATTACCAATTCCAGTATCATAGCTGGGTACAAAATATAGCATTCTTATACACAAACAACCTTACAGAGACCATACCCTTCCAAAACACTGAAATACTTAGGAATCAATCTAACAAAGAAAGTAAAAGATCTATACAGTGAAAATTACAGTACTCTGAAAAAAAGAGATCAAAGAGGGTTTCAGAAAATGGAAAGGTATCCCTTGCTCATGGATAGGAAGAACCTCGATAGTGAAAAGAACAAAACTCCTAAAATTGTTTTATGAATTTAAGGCAATCCCAATCAAAATACCACTAGCATAACATTACAGAGCTAGAAAATCATTCCTAAAATTCATTTGGAACCAGAGGAGATACAGAACAACAAAGGCAATTCAGGGCAACAAAGGCAAGGCAGGAAGCATTACCATTGCTGACTTGAAATTATATTGCAAAGCTACTGTGATAAAAATGACAGGGCACTGCCAAACCTGCTAAATGTGCTATTATATATTGTAGTGGTTGGTACATTGTATCAACTTGAGAAGTTAAAAGCTTAACTGACTCAGCTCAACAATTCCACATCCTAGGGCATGGAGGCCCCTCCCTAAGGCATGGAATGCCTACCCTGGAGAGATTCATCCTTGTAAAGGTATAAAAGGGAATTGAGGAAGGAATGAAGGTTCCACTTCCTCAGAGGAGCTCTGGTCTTTGCAGTCAGCTTGGATGTCTCCTGGCTTCTAGCACAGATTCTTTGGGTCTGCCTTGGATCTCTCAGCCTTTTGGTGTAGACTCATCAGCTTTCCCTCATAGACCCCTTGGCCTCCTGGGACTGAATCCTTTAATCTTTCAGTCTCCAGTGTGAAAACACCCTCTGCAGGCTTCCTCATCCAACTCTGTGGTTGACTGTCATAAGTTAGTCTTGAAATTGCTGGTACATTTGTACATCTTGTGTTATATCTGTTCCTTGCTTTATATCTGTTCCTCTAGTAAAATGCTGACTGACACAAATATCCATTTTTCCTTCTGTTCAATAAATAATCATCCTAGAAGAGGAATACATTCCAGGCTTCCCTCTTCATGGGGCTGTTCATGAGCTATAGTTTGGCCAATGAATCAAAAACAGAAAAGTAAAAAAATTATACTTTCCTTCCATAGTGCCTCATTTGTTGTTACTGCCTTTTTCAGCTGTGTTGGCATGCGGATCTGGGACTGCCAGTGAGACAGCAGTGACATGACAATCAGATGCCTAGGAGGATGACAATGAAAGCCATGTCCTGAGTGATGGTCAGAAAGACAGAGGAGAGTACTACTGACAGTATGGAGTTAGTGTCGCAGCCAGGAACTGGATATTTTTTACTTTGTAAGAAGGCTAAACCCTTGTGAGGTGATCTACTTCAGCTATATGCCACAGAATATAATATCTGATTGGTAACCTCGTTTGAAACATCATTTCATCATTTCAAGATTAATAGAATTTTCTTCACTGAATATGGTTAAACATTTTTTAAAAAACAGTTGAACATTGAAAATGCTGGCAAAGGTAGTGTTTTTAGTAAACAATGCTAAATGCAAGGACAAAGAATAAGAAGATAGAAAGGTATATGATCTTTAAAACAGTCTCATACATAGTCTTGCAAAGATTTTTTATAATTTCCTCTGTATTGTTGGACAGTTAAGCAGAATGAACCTTATTTTTTTCCTAACAGTTATATAACATCGTATTCAAACAATGCAGTGCCTTGATACAGAGCATCTTCATCGCAGGCATTGTGCTCTGAATTCAATTTCTGGTTCTCTTTATGGCTGTGTCACAAACACACACTTTGGTAATTCAGGGAAATTCTCTGTAACTTTGTTTTCTTATCTGTAAATCAACTGATTAAAGTAGTGGGATGATCTTGAAATCCTTTGTAACTTAAACATCCTACAAATTTATGGAAGCATTTCTTCCAGGAGCCAAGATTCACAGCCTCATTTCCTTTGACATTTGGCCTTTGGAACTGTGCTGGTTTAAATCATTAGATTACATTTTTTGGCAGTGACAGTGCTCAAACATCCACAGTGCTCAAACATCCACCGTTTCTGGGCTCTGACAACATTCCTTCTGCTATGGAATGTTTAGAACATTCGACTTGCTCAGTATTGCATAAAGCACCTTCACAAAGTTTCAAGTGAAAAGGATTTTGAAGAACTCAGATTTAGCACCATGTTCTTTTTCAAAGGTTCTGGGAAATTACTTCCAGTGAGCTTAGAAAATAATGATGATTCATTCAATTTAACAATGTGTGTGTGTTTTAAAATATGTGTCTTATTTTTTTGGTTCTATTTACTATTAAGCATTATTGAAATCTCTACCTCTTTCCATTTGCTCACACACACACACACACACACACACACACACACACACACACACACACACACACACACACATATATATATATATACACATAAACTCTAAGAGTCTCTTTCCAATTCTGAAAACTCTTGGCTAAATCCTGGTGCTAATTTCAACTGATAGTAGTTGGCAACTTTACATTTTGTAAAGTTCAAGAAGAACAGAAATGCAGCTTCAAATATGCTGCTCTGTCCGCAGGTTCGAAGGAACAGGAAGAAAACAATGGGGGGCAAGTGTCTGAACCCAAATGCTTCCTACTCTGATAGAACAGGCTCAAGGCAAGACTGACTTCCCAGCTCGCCTCAGATGGTTCTGCTGAGGGAGGGATGGCACACACTTCCAATCTGGCTCCTTCCATCCCACAAGAACAAGGCTTCCCATTAAACTTCTATTTCAAGGGACTATTTATTTCAATAGTGCTGCAACAAGAAAGGATGTATTCTACCGCACAATATGCTGCAGACTATGGTTCTGGTGAGGCAGTATTCCCTAGTAGTTAAGAATGGAGAGCTAGCAACAAACAGAATTGTCAGGTTGAAAAACCACTCTTTATTAAGGCTTATTTTCCTACACCATAAAACAGGAACAAAAGTATTGACCTCATAGGATTTTGTTATGACTATATAAACATACTATGTTCAAATTCATGAAATTATTCTTGTCACATGGCCAGTATTTAATAACATCACTCTATCTTAACTATCATTACTGAGTAAAAGTGTTCGCAACATTTCTTAAACTATGTTTTTTGGTCATAGCATTAAATATTTTTCCTCTGCTATTATAGAAACCAGACATATTTCTAGACTTATCGCCTCAACATTTTTTTCTTTAAATTGTGTTCCCTCAAATAGTCTTTAAAGAATACTTGTGAGTAAAAGTAAGGTCATGCTGCATTTTCAGTGTCAAAGGCATCACTTAAGTTATAAACGTTCATTAGAAAAAGTTACATTTGGGCCACAAACAGTACATGTGATTTCTGGAGTCAGTCACTTGGAATTTTATACTTTCACAAAAAATATATGCTAATCTAATATAAAAAAAGACTTCCATTCTCTTAGAACTATGGCAACTTCTATAGGGATATATGCCAGATACTTCCTCATTCTAAACAGTGCAAGTGTAAATCCTACACACATCTTTAAAGAGAGTTTCTTTAAAATCTAGTGCTATGACCAAGGCCTTTCAACTCTTTGTAAGAGGCAAATACAGAGAATTTGGTGAAAGAATCAGAGAATAACTGAGTAGAGGAGAGTCCATGCCTCCAATGAACTAGTATTGGTGTGAGAGAGAATTGTTAGTGGAGATAATTTGGGTAAGAAGGTGAAATTAGCACCTCATGGCTAATGGCTGTCAACCTAAACTGTAGATTTGCTACACTTTTCTCTGTCTTAGAAAGAAAGGAGAGGGAAGGAAGAGAAGAGTGGAAGCACAGAGGAAAAGGGAGAGGGAGAAGGGGAAGAAGAAGCACACCAAATGATTAAGTAAAAAAGAAGGAACAGATTGCGATGGTCATGGGCCAAAGGGGCTCCCTAGAAGTAGTCACTCAGAGTGACTTGCACATGCCCCACACAGGAAGACACCAGCAGTCACATTGGAGCAGAGGGGCCTGGAGCTACAGATAGCTGCACAGATCAGCTGCAGAATATCTCCCCAAGTGACCAATGAAAGGCGGACTACGCTGAGAACCCAGAAAGCAACATGGAGAAGCCAACACTGGAACTCATCCGAGAGATGGCACCAGGAGAATGAAAAGTTTTTGCTGTTTGCTGGATTCCTCTTTTATTAACCATAGCTCCAGATGAGTGGCAGAAACAAATGGAAGACGGGAAGTACCCAAAGGGCCTAGGAAAGGAATGCCTTGAGTTGGACATATAATGGAAGTTTTGTGACGGGAGATTTTTCAGACAGTAATATGAAAACTACCAAGAAGACGTTCTTATCCCAAGAGCTCTGGGTTCTGCATGGAACATGTGCCATTTGTTATAAAAGGAAACAGAGAGGTGTTCTAAGGAGCAAGCAGAAAGCAGTGGAGAGCGGCAAGCTAAAGCTTGTCTGTGTTCCTCTGGTGCAGAGGTGTGCATTACACTAATGTCACTCGCAACTCTGAAAAGGAAGAAAGAAGAGAGAGAGGTGGGCAGGATCCTGGGTGAGAGGCGAGCCAGTGCGGTTCAGCTGTTCAGGCCCTCTGCCTGCCAAAGTAACCAGCAGCAGTGAGAATTCTGCGGAGGAGCCTCTGACTCCGCGCCAAGAGCTCCTCCCTGCGCTGCCCTTCCTCCTCCTAATAAGGGCTTCCATTTTTATTGCACTTTAAAATTAACAAAGCACTTTGGTGAACCACTGCCTTGCCAAGAATGTTTAGTGGGAAGAAAATTCTGTTTAACAAGGTGTCAAAACAACCATTAAGGATGTTTCTAAGAGCATTATCTTAGCACTGCAGGGAGTCAGCGTGATGCCGGGAAATACATGACTGGGAATCCAGAGGCTGATGTTCTGGTCATAGCTCAGTGAGGAGCTCTGAACAAGGCGCGAGGCATTTGGCATCAGATTGAGCTTCAAATTCTGGCTCTGTTATTCAGCAGCTGTGTGACCTAAGGCACAGTTCTTAACCTCTTTAATCCTCAATTTCTTCATGCATAAAATGGGAAAATGCCACCTACTTCCTAGGATTGCTGAGAGAAGTAATGAGATAATAAAAAGCCCTGGGAATGTGTTTGGAGCCCCACAGAGGTCCAATAGCTCTGAGCTTTATCAAATCACCCGTCAGTACATTATTTTGCCCTCTGACCTGAAAGAACTCTTACGATGATGAAATACAGCAATACATTTAAAGTGAAAAATTATGTCAAAATAATTTGTTTTTCTTGTTTTCTTTCTGATGTCTCTTTTTAAACTATAGAAATACTGAATGAAGATGAGATGGGGGAAATTCTCTCCTGCCATCAGAAAGCATAGTCTAATCACTTAGATCCAATTTGCTCTATATTTCTTACTAGTTATTAGTAAATCATAGTTACAAGTTACTAGTTATTTTTATTATTACTTTCATAAATACTATATTTTCTTTATTACAAAAGACCTATATGTTAATTTTAGACAGAATAAGTAGGACTATAAAAACTTCAATTTTTCTAGAAAATGTGCTTATGCATGTTGTTTTATAGCCTGTATTTAAAAAATAATACTGCACAATAGATTTTTAATTAACCACTTGCAACTGATTGAATATGTAGCTTGGTAAATAACCAAATGAAGAACTATAACACACTATGAAGACCAAGAGAATAAAGATATTCCCTTAAATTTAATTTTTAATTAAAAAAAAGGTCGGACTCATAGTGATTCTCCTGTTTACAGCCTCCCAAGTGCTGGCCTTACATGCACACCTCCATGCTCAGTTTCAGCAGGCCCCAGGGATTGAACCTCAGCCCCTTGCCCCTGCTTGCAGGTGCTTTAATCCACTGAGCTATTTGGCCAGCCCTAAAGTCCTTTTTTATTATTATCAACTGTATCATAACTTTGGAAGACAATGTAAACTACTCATATATAGCACATAGAAACACAAGAAATCAGAGTCAGTAGCTGTTACCCAGGGTTAGACTGAAGTATTTGAAATTCTTTAAAAGTCCTTTAGAATATTTTCTCTCCTTTGCCTTGTGCTTCCTGTATACTGGAAGAAGTGGCCTCTGTCCTCAAGCATGGTACTCAAAGGGGGCAAACGCAGGGGCGGGTCATGGTCCCTGCCAACAGTGTCCCCCGATCCGGGCCCAGGGGTCAGCAGTAGGAGAGCCAGCCTCAGCTATGTCTTATTTTTTGATTTAACTTGTTGTTCTTTCCTATGTCATTCACCTAAACTTTATATTTAGCTGAATTTTCTCCTGTTGTCTCTGTTTCTATTTATTTGTTAGATGCAGCTGAAAGGATTTCTCTTTCATGTTCACTATTTTGTTTATTCATTTATAATGCCAGACTATTTAATTTTAGAGTTCTTACTTTCTTTCATTGCTTCCGCTTTTCTTTCAAGTGCTTCTAACAGATTTTTCAAGTTTACTTTTGCTGTGAACTTTATAACAAGTTGTCTAGCTTCTAAGTGAAACCAAATAAAACAATATGAGGTTGCATCATATCAAAATCATGCATTAACTTTAGGAGATGCCCTCAGCAAAGATGTCTTTGTATTTATTGAATGGTAATTTTGTGTCTGCAAAACACTTTGAAGTTTATTTCTTAGAGTTTTCTGTATTTTGTGTGTACTTTATTTCTAGAAAATATAGAAATATTCTATTGTGCTTCCAGATTTTTCTTCCATTGTATCTTCTAAGTGGTTATAATATGTACATATGAAGGCTAATTGATTTTTTGTTTATTTTACAGTATAGTGCTTAGAAATTTGCTTATGGTTTGTGTTAATCTTGCAATTTATTCTCAAGATTTTCCAGATATTCTGTCACTTCTTATATCAATAGACATAGTTTTATTTCTTTGCCAATTCTCATACCTCTAATATTTTATGCAGCATAAATGGTAGTCAGTATCCTTGACTTTAGGAAAATGTATCCAGTATTTTCCATTTTAATTAGATGTTGGCTTTAGAATTATACCATTAGCATGCACACATATGCTTACACAAACACATACACGCACACACATATATACACATACACACATATCTATAGGCCAAATCTTAGATGTATATCAATGCAAAAATTTAAAATGAATTACTATCACATAGAGTTCAATAATGCATTTAAAATAATGCACTGTGAACAAGTAGAATTTTTAGAAATGCAGGAATAGTCCAGATACAAAAACTTCTACGATATATTTATATGTATGACTAGAAAAAAAATCATATATTGATCTCTGCATGCTACAAAAAAGTCCAACAAAGTCAACCGAAATTTCAGATTAAAAGCTTTCCACAAAATACAAATTTATGAATACTCTCTTAAAATGTTTAATGTATCTATACCTATAATTCTATGTGAATCGATGGAGATGGAGATAGAGATATAAAACTGAGTTCTAAATGGGACAATATTAGTTCTTAATGGAGAAATGTTATAGATCTTGCCCTAGAGTCAACATTACCGTTTGACATTGTGTCAAAACACTAGCGAATGCAATCAGGTAGAGGTTATGATGTATTAAATCTTACAAATTTAAATATGGAAATATGTGCTCTGACTCTGTAGCTTATGGACTAGTTGAGGGTTGGAAGACGCCTGTGTGAAAAAAATGGAGATCATGAAAGGAAGGGACTTTTTTGCCACTCAGGGGTCAGAGCATTAGAAATTCTCTTCTTATCAGGTTTTTCAATGTCTAGATATAATTTTACATATTATTAGCTTACAAAGCTTTGATGTTTTTTAATCCATGTATTTATTGTCCTTCTTATTTCAAAATGGATTTAGCCTGGCTTATTGGCACACACAAAATATCAAGATAAAATTCAAAATAATCTTTAAAAAATTAAAACCCTGCAAATGAAATGTTGTAAGAGATGAAACTAACACATTTATAACTAGAAACACTCGGGTTATTGCAAATTTGAGTTGTAAAGCCATTCCTGGGAAGTCCTCTAAAGTAAAATGCATTCCATCTTTCTCCACAACTTGTTAACATTTACAGGTACATAAAAATCATTTAAAATCATAGCAAAGATGTCTCTCTGGGGAGGCAGGTCATACAAGTTTGTGACACGCCCAGAGATGTTCATGTGCAAAATATTGGTATAAACTCCTAACTTTGGCTCTTAAACAGTATTCTAACACTGTGCGTGGGTAGACACTTCAGAATTTTTCATATGTAATGTTTTTAATACTAGTCAGAAAAGTAAAGCCTTTCAACTATAGCTTCTATATTTACAGTTTTGTTATCTATGTCTCATTGAGATTATAAAGAACTCAAGAAAGGCTAAAGAACCAGCAAAATCATAACACACAGCAAGACAACTAAAATGCAGATAGAAAAAGCAATCAGAAACTACATAAATAGACCAGGCGTGGTGGTGCAAGCCTGTGTTCCCGGCTCTTGGGAGGCTGTAAACAGGCAGATCACTATGAGTCTGATCTAGTAGTGAGATCGTGGACACCCTGTACACCCTTCCCTAAAATACAACAACAACAACAACAAAAAAGAAACAAACAAAAAAAAAAAAAAGGAAAGAAAAACACTACACAAAGTAGAGTCACACAGATAAATCTACTCGACAAAGTTTACATAATTTTGAATATAATCAATTGTTATTATTTCCTTCCTGTTTCTTTATTTGTATCTGAAACAAGGTCTTGCTATGTAGCTTAGGCTGGGTTTGAACTCACTATGTAATGGAAGCTGACCTCAAACAGTAATACTCCTGCCTCAGCCTCCTGAGTGCTAGGATTATAAGCATGCACCAATACACCTGACTCCAATAGATAATTACATTAAGAGTTTCATTTATTGTTCACTAAAGCTAAAAGAGAAACATGATAGAAGTTTTTTTTAGTTAAAAAAGAATTTTGACTTTCTTTACAAGAATTATTTTGTTATTAACCTCTGGGAAAAAAAAAAAAAAACTTATCAAGTAGAATTATCCATGAGCAGTAATGGGTCATAAATCTATGTCCTTGGCCATCTCCAAAGTTTTGTCAGGAGATTAGCTTATATCTCACTGGCTCATGGTCCTTTAGTTAATTCTTTGTATGAGTTTGGTTTATAAATCTAGGTTAAGAGTTCTATGAGAAATAAGATACGTCTATCTTCTTAATGTTGCACTTCTCCTGATAAAGCAGAAACTAACAAATGTTTTTTGAAGAATAAATGAATGAATGAATGAATGAATAGACAAATTGAACATTGACTACTCACATAATTGCATGTGTCAGTTGTTACCAAAAACACTGGGCTTAAGGTAGTTACTTGATACTTCATGTATACAACAAATAATTATTGAACATCTATTATATTCCAGACACTATTTTGAGTTCTAGGATTTGGATAATAGGCAAAATAGGAGAAAAATTTCTTCCATCATAAAGCAGAGAAAGAAATGATTGCAGTGTATAACATAGTAGATATCAAGAAGTGCTTTGGAGAAGAAAAATAAAGCTGATGTGAAAAAGTAATATTTGGGGTGTGTGTGTGTGTGTGTGTGTGTGTGTGTGTGTGTGTGACAGAAAAAGAGATTGGGAATAGATTCAAGGAAAAAGGCATTAATTGATCATCTTGCCTTCTTTTTTGATTTGTAAAAATTGATTAATTAATGAATTACATTTAATTTATTTGGTACAGAGTCTCGTTTCAGAGCTTGGTGTCAAGCTCCTTTCTCAGGCTCCCCAGCACTGGTACTACACACATGTGCCTCCATGTCAGGTTTCTTACGCTGGCTGGTGTAAACAGGATTAAAAAATCATGATGATTTAATTTTAATGATCTGAAGGAAATAATGGTGTTGAGGCTGAGCATTTCTGATATCCCAGAACAACAAAAGTATGTGCCTTTGCCTCCTTAGACAGCAGTGGGTATATTTATAGCATCCTAAACTGATTCATCATGGTAATTTTGGGGGAGTAGGTTAAGGAAAGCACTGAGAAGAAGACTAAGAAGAAAAGAAATCCTCATACTCTAGGGACCTGTTAACTGCAGCCGTGCTGTGACAGGCCTGTTTTACAGGAAGGAACTCTAGGACTAATATTCCATGGGCAGTCGAAGTGTAATTTAGGTGGGCAAAAAGTAATTTCCTGGTCTGGATTTGGGCCAGGGCAGTGGAATTAACGACTCATCTCTTGAAAAAATTGCCATGGGATCTCTAATAAACACAGGGAAGCAAGGCTGTGGATTTACAGCTCCAACATAGGTACAGTCTTCAGGGGACAGTGCCACTCAGCTCTCAGAGCAGACTGCAGTGGCGAACTCCCCAGCTGCACTCACTGATTTGCATGCCCTCTGTGCTTCCTGCTGCACCTGGTGCCTTTCTGGAGTGTGCCCTTGTCTACGATCTGCCAAGACACTGTGCTACAAAATATTATGGGATCAGAGCAAGTGGTAGCTCCAGGGCCTTGGAATCTCAGGAAAGGGGAAAAAACATATGGGTCCAGAGGTTCATGCTGAGAGGACTGTTCTTGCTAGGGATATAAATACATCAGTGTCAGTACTACAGAAATAACAAAGACAGTGAGCAATGAATTAAGAGTCCAACACTGGATTTTCATCTCTGTAAAAACCAAACCATGTTAAACCCAACATATCTACTCACTCCTCGGAGCCTCAGTTTGTCCAAATGCACATTGAATAATATCCAAATGCTTTATCTGACCTGAAAGGTCTACTGTCTAATTGAGTGTCTACTCTTTTTTTTTTTTTTTTTTTTTTTTTTTTGTGGAACTGGGGATTGAACTCAGGCCCTTGCACTTCTCAGGGAAGTGCTTATTCCACTGAGCCATCTCCCCACCCCTTGAGTGTCTACTGATCTTTATCTTTAGAACTTTTTTCAATTCTCTTGTTTCTGTGATTCCAGCCATGCCACCTTTATCTCTTTGTTCTGAAAATCACCATACTTACCTGGAAGCAAAGTCTTTGCCCTTGATTTTTTTCACTACATGAAGTCTACTCCTGCAGAGGTTAAGGCGATTAATATTTTTCTTGTCATTCATATATTATTTTCTCAGAGGCTCAAACTGCCCTTTGTCCAATTTATTTTTTTCCCTTAGAGCATCCCATTTTATTAACTACATGACATACATCATTTTCTAAAATTTCAAGTCCAAGGATGGTGGTACACGCCTATAATCCCAGCACTGGGGAGGCTGAAAACAAGAGGATCACCATGAGTCTGAGCTGCATAGTGAGACCCTGTACCAAAATTATAAATGAAAAAAATTATCTTTTTATGTAATTGTTTTTGGTTTAATGTGCACCACAACCTTCCTCATGTTTCATAGGATTGGAGTTCCATAAGCAAAGGAGATTTTTTTTTTTTTTTTTTTTTTTTTTTTTGCCATACCGGGGAATTGAACTCAGACCATTGCACTTGTCACGGAAGCGATTATTCCACTGACCCATCTCCTCAGCCCTGCAAAGGAGATTTTCAATATGCTTTCACCAGTTTCCTGTCTAGGGACAGCTTCATGGACAGCTACTTGTAAAGAGCAGACCTTGTATGAATACAGACAGGGGAAGAATAGGCTCAGTGATTTCTCTGGACTATCTGAACTGATGAGCAAAGCAGCACATCTGTAGCTAGGATAATTCTCAGATCCAGGAAATACTGGGAGGTATGGAAGTCCTTTCAGTGTCTTTCTCCATCTGTCTCCACCTCCTACTTCTTCTTCATAACATCTTCCTCCTGGGAGCACTGTTCTCAGTTATACCGACTTAAATATAAAAGAAGAATATAGAATAAGAATAACTTGAGGTAGCATAATTAAACACCCCAAATAGTTTCTACCTCCCAGACAGGATTTATTATTTTCTTCTTTTTCCTTGTGTAGCTATGGTGACCGTTGATATAAACATGAACCAAAATATGGAGTAAGAAAGCACAATGTTATTAATAAGATTGAAAATTTTTAAAAAGTGAGTTTCTTTTTTACTGAGATATTATTTATTATTAATAAAATGCATTCATTTAAAGAATGAAATTTTAAAATACATCTACCCAAGTTATAACCTCTCCATGGTAAAATATCATTGCTAGATTATGTTACTTTGCAATCTACATACTCTATTTAAACCCCATTTAATCATTAAACTGATTTTTTGTTACTATTGACTCAGGTTGTATTGTTTGTTTTAGAATTTCAAATATACAAGATACAGCACACAATAGTGAGTTTCTTAATAGCGTGCTTTCCGTGACAACATGGTAAAGTGAGGAGCAGACAAGGTGTGACTGGGACTGAAGTTCCAAGTTCCTTGCACAGAAGAGTTGGTGGAGCACTGGGTAGTTGGCATGTGCAGGAGGAACTCACATGTAATTCCAGGCAAGAATCTGACAGGTCCCGGTCCTAGGAAGGATGCTAGACATGGTCAGGGTATGGGAGGAGCAATAGCTGTGCCTAGAATGGATCTTGTGGAATCCTTGATTTAAGAACAACATGGATCCTTCCAGTCCAAGCACACCTGCTTCCTTTTATCAATATGATGTCTATTACCTGTTCACTGACATCTATTCCTCAATAAGCCTGATGGTCATTTCCAGTCACAACTACATGACCAGAAGTGATGTTAAAGAAAAAGAGCAAGAAACAAGTCTTAAAGTCCAGAACCTTTCAAAGCTGGGATGTTAAAGTAGAAAGGTTGTGTTAATCACTTTTTACATTGCTCAGACAAAAATCCCCAGCACCCAAAAGTAAAGGAGGAAAGGTGTTTTGTAGCTCACAGTTTGTAGTGGTTTCGGTTCATAAGTGGCTCCAAGCCAAAGTGTCATTATAGAGGGCATCCCAGAGAAGAAAGAGTTCATGGCAAGCAGAAGGCAGGGAAGTGGCAGGGAGCAGCAGGCGCAGCAGCTGTCTTTCTGTCTCACCTATTCTATTCAGGCTATCTGCCCTTAGGTTGGTAACACCCACACACAGGATGGGCATTTCCATCTTCCAAACTATGGCAAAACAATCTGGGGACTTGGTTAGTACTCATACATGCTGAAACCAGCATCACACTTTAGATCCACCCATCTCTGTGGAGCTCTACCTATGAGTACACAAGACTTTAGGGGGACATCTAGACACAAGCCATAACAAAGGCACAATCAGACTTGGTCAAGCACACAGCTATTTTCTTTAATGAGGTTTCTGGAGCAGTGCTGCCTTTTCACTACTTGGCTTTGAATTTTTAAATTTGTATGTGTTCTAAATGTCACTTCTAAATTTGCCTCCTTCCTCTTAAAAAGGTGCAAAATATCAGGTGGGTGTTAACAGACTCAAGGCAAAGACACATTTTGTTGGGGATAGGAAGGACCAGGAAACTCTTTGACTTTACCTGGTTTAGTCCTTGCTAAGTTCTTCAGACAAGGGATCTTTCACATTCCTGCTCCTTCAGAATACATCCAAGAAGCAAACCTGACAGCACAGGGAATAGTTTAGGTTGTTAGGCATGAGAGGAAATAACAATTATTTGGGCCAAGATGATGTAATCTTGGAAAGTAGCTCCACCTGGAGTATTGGAGGGAAAATCCATGTGATATCAGGCCAGGAGCACTCTGGAACCATGGTAGACTAGTGGGTGGGCCTGAAGGTGGGCAAAGATGTAACAGGTCACAGCCATTCATGGGCAGATGTCTAGAGCAAAGGAAAAGTGAAGGCACTACCTGCTCTCAATTCTCTGGCCAGTAGTTTCATTGCCCTTGGGCTGAAGTCATGGGTCAGTGGCATAGTGGTTGGCCCTGGGTTTGATCCCAGCACTAAAACACAACAGCAATAACAACAGCAGACATTTTGAACCCATTGCCCTAAAGGAAGGAGAAAGTAGTTGGTACTAGAAACCCCAGGACTCATAGTGACTTCTAGGGATCAGATTCCTGTGATGGAGTGTGATAAGAAGTCAGTAGGAGAGAGACAGGGCCCACAAGAGCACATAAGGGGTCTGACACCCACATGCAGCTTACTAAGGCCTTGTCAGCCCATGGTGGACAGCCCATCACCCCATGCTGCTGGCACTCCCTCCTTCATTTACTTGTTTTCATTTATAAGATGCTCTTTATGGGTATAGTGTTAGCATGACGTTACTGTCTCACCCTAAAAGTTTCCTTTTCACACAAGTGAAATCATTCAAGGCCATTCTACCTACATAGGTGGTTTCTTTCAATGCCAATTTAAACTTATTTTCATAAATATATAAGTATGTGAAACCAGGGAAGAAAAGAAAAGGGAAGCAAGTGGGATAGTAGCACAAACCAGAAATCCATTACAACCTACTTTGCAAATACTGTAGGTAATTAAAGACTTTTAAAGGCAACTACAGTATTATTTACTTGACAGTGGAACTCTTATAGGCTATTATGTAAATACACATTGAGCGCATTTTAAAAGTGCATGCTATTTACTATTCATAAGTGTTGTTAATATGTATTTCATTTAACCCTAAGGAGCCATTTCAGTCTCTTGTGTGAATTTACATTTATGAATGTTTTTATAAAATGCATATTATTTACCCAATAGGCAGCTCTGCTATAAGAAATGCTAGAGCTGATTGCCAATTTCACTTCCCACGAGTTTCCCTGCAATTGTTCCTTAAGTCTGCCTGTGTGGCTGGACATCCTTCCTTAAATAGCCCTTCCTTTCAGAATCCTGCAAGTCAAGACCTGAGCTGTTCAGCTGAACAGATTTTCCACTTTAGCTAGCTTGGGATTTTAGTATCACATAAAAAGAGGCAAGGGTATATCTCATCCTGGGAGATAAAGATCCCAGCACTCAAGACAGCAGTCTCAAAAGTGTGTGTGTGATCCCCTTGTTTATTTTATGAACTGAAGTCAACATCATCAAAATGAAGATGAGAAACCTTTACAGCAAGATTCTTAAAAGTCAGTCTTCCTTCTTTCCATCATTCTTTCCTTCTTTCTGAATAAGGATAGGATCCTTTCTGCCCCAGTTACTTGCCTTAAGACACCAATATGCACCCCCATACATACCATATGCAGAATTTACAAAGGAATAACGATTCCCTGCCAATAAACACACCATATGCAGACTTTACAAATGGAATCTGTTCCATGACTTCTGTACCCCCCTCAGTCAGATCAACAACATAAGCTGGGATCAGAAAAAGAAAGTTAAACAGAACAAACTAGTGAAAGGAAGGCTTTACATAGGCTTTCTCTAGGCTGAACATTTCTACCTCTTTCTACAAAGTCTGAGGGAGAGATTGAAAGCTCAAAAATTGTTCCTGTAGGAGTAGGGGCTTGCTGCTAGTTTCATGACACATAAAGCTAAGAGTTTGAACCCTAAGGTCTTACTCACATCCAAGTAATCTAGAAGACAAGAGGAGGACCCCGGATGCTTTCATGGTGGCCCAGGAGATCCACTCTGTGCTGTCCTTCTGTCTTGTAGTTCACCAGGATCATGACCCACTCTGTGGCTCAGCATATGCTGCTAGGACCCGTTTGTCATGCGATGGCCAAATTGGGGGCCTGGTGGTAAAGGAAGGAACAAGAACCAGCTATCGAGATGATGAGTACTTCTGAGCAAGGTCAAGGATGAACAGTCTCTAGTGAGGAGAACTGTGGAGGCAACCATCACTATGCCCACATGAGTGTCAACTTGAGGTAATAGATTTGCTTTCATTCAGTCAGATTTCCAATCTAAATCAGGGCTAGACTGGGGAAGAGGAGGAGTTGAAATGTCTGCAATGTTTGAACAATCTTACATGCCTATATCTGGTGATCTGAGCAGCTATTTTGAGCACAACATGCAGTTTGACAACTATTATTGATTTTGTTTCATCTTGTTTTGAAATTCTGTATCATTTTTATTGCTGTCTTTAAAATAAAAATGTCTGCATGTCTAAATATTGGAATTTGTGAACTGTGGTTATGTTTAGGGATACATTTGACTTTTGGAGTATCTAATACCTAAGGATCATTGATCTATATAAGTTTTCACTTATGGACAGGGAAATATCATACTTAATGAATGAAGTTTAAAGCCATGATAAAACACAAACCTGAAACAAAATCCATATATAAACCTTCTCAGCAAATCGATTGTGCTCCTGTAGTTATTTATCATATACCCAGGATAACCTCAGAAATAGAGGATTCACTGGGAAGAAAGGGTTGATGACAGAGCCATGACATCTAGTTTCTACTTACAGGAGACAATTAGCAAAAAAGGATCCATGGCCAATGACCAATAGAAACTGGCTAGTAATCTGGCCTCCAAAACATGTATTTTTCCTAACCGAAAGGTGAGAGCTATGATGTATGAAAGTTCTTAGTAGGAGATGCCTAAACTTATTATAAATAAACAATCATTTATTGGAATTCAGGTTTTGATGGGACCCTGGAGAGTTAGAGAATTACTAAGACAATAAATAGAGACATTTTATAACTGAGATAACTCTCATTAGGTCAGAAAAATCTGTCATGTATTATGTAAATTGAAGACCAGCTGAAACTGATTTTCTTCATGTGAAAGAAGATCAACTTTGGTGACCTGGGATAACAGTGTTAGACTTCTCTCAGAAGCCTTGTGGTAATTGCTTGGTCTTTGGGTTACAAGAAGAATTTGGTAGAACAGAAGGCAAAGAAGACTCATGAGCATTTCCTTTTACATTTCAATCCTTCTACATTTTTCACAACTATTTCATGACTCCTGAAAAACTGAAGAATCTCAACAACTTAGACTTTGTTTCTTTTGGCGTAACTGGGGATTGAACTCAGGCCTTTCTGCTTGCCAGGGAAGTGCTTATTCCATTGAGCCATCCCCCTGGCCCATAACCTAGACTTTGATTCAGAATTAAATCTTGATATAGTTGCATGAAAATCACTTAAAACCTGAACATTTCCATAATATTTACAAGATTCTTAGATAGGCAGATAGAACTCAAAGACATAATGTAAGTGACAGATGGTATGGTAGTTAACTAAATGAAAAATACCTTTCAATATTGTGAAATAAACAACAAATATAAGCAGTTGATAAAATCTACATGTAATATGGATCAGCAATCCAGTGCGGGGTGTCGTCATCACTGGGTACTTGTATGATGTTTAGGGTTCTTGAGGGCTTGTTACTTGTAATCCTAATCAACCTTTCAATCTTCTCCAACATCTGGTAAGTACCATTTTACATTTATCAACATTTTTTAAAATTTCAGTTTATTAGTACATCTGTGTGGTTCAGAATTTACATTCCTTGTGTAGAGATCTATGTACATAGTACATGTACCAGGGATCAAACTCAGGATGTTGCACTTGCCAGGCACTGACCTATCTCCCTGGCTCGGTATATAGCACATCTTAATTCCTTTTTTCAATCCTTATTCCTCCCTTGCCCACTGCCTCTGACTTCTGATTTCCCTTTGAGCAATACTTATCTCCCTGCTTTCTACAATCTATCGTTTGTTTTGCTTTTAAACAACTGATTTCCTTTAATTCACATACAGCAAGCCATCACAAAATCTTGCATTGACTAATTTGTGTGGTCTTTCCAACCTTCAGGAAACTCAGTAACAATTATTTATTCACTGGGATCCAAATATGGATTTCTCAAACATGTTAGAAAATTAAAGCTGAATTTTATATTTGACTCTAACACATTATATTTTGTGTACTTAGAAACAAAGTATCTTTATCAATGTCTTGCAATACTGTCAAATTAAGATGTATGAAATGGCCATTTTGAAACATGAATAGTGTGCGAATCTTAGCGAGTTTGTATTGCTTCATCTGATATAACAACATGAGCATAAATAGGAAAAAAATGAATGTGACATTTAGCAGGACACTGCTTATGATGTTGATTGGCGACCTAACACTACCAGTATTTCTCCATCCCATCTTCCCTAGCTTCTTACAAAGTCTGGGAAGGAAAATGTATCTTTTGGTTATTGTCAGTTAGATGACATTTTTCGGACAGAAATGGTACAATGTAAGGTGGGACTTGTGGAGAATTTTTGCTCTCTTCATGAAAGAGGAGGGAGAGCCTGGTACTATGCTGTCCTCTTTCCTCTTCTTGTCCTGGATAGGAAGCTGCAGCTGTCAGCTTGCTAAAAGGTTAAACATGATGCTGAGAAGCACAGAAGACGCTGAGTTCATGATCATGTCATGGAGCCAGTGCTTCACCCTTGCGCTTTCTTCCTCCAGTTATTATGTGAGGACAAAGAAAAAAAATCCTTTCATTTGCTTACATTGCCAGGAGCTGAACTGCTTATAATTAAAACCTCTGAACAATAAATCAATAAATATGACTGATTAGATAACTGCCACGTATTGGAAATTATTAGCACCTTTTTGGTGCAAAATCCTCTTCATAAGTCACAATGACTCTTTTTGCTATGATCTTCATTAGAGTTGTCATTAAATATGTCACATTTCTGTTTTAGTGATTATGGAAAGCACAATTTAAGTTTTTGAAAAATGATAGTTAAACTGTAATTTAATGTTCCAGAATCATCTTTCAGGACAACAATCAGTCCTGTTAGGTTAATTTATGAAATTTGCTGTGAGCATCTGGTCTTGACCAACATGAATGGCTATTTTATATAAAGTTCAGCATTCTACATCTAGCCATCATTATAGGTAAAAGAAGTTCCTGATATTTGTCAGCAGCTGTGTGGCCTAAGGACACACACGGGGGACAACATTTTTGTGTATTCACTAAATAAATTAAAATTTGAAATTAACATTTTTTCTTGAAATTTTCCTGTTGAATGAAACTTTAGCAGAATTTTAATATTTGGGGACCTCATAGTACACAATACAGTTTATACACAGACACACATACACACACACACACACACACACACAGATCCTTAATACCTTGTTGATTGCAATATGGTAATGGGAGGAGGTAGGTTTGTAAATTTAAATGTACCTTACAAATATACTCCCATGAATTTGCATATGTATGTTGTACATCTTATAAAGATTCTCTTTGGACCAATTTATTTTGGTATTAGGCAAAACTAGCATTTCTTCAAAATGAGAATTCAGAAATAAAATCTTCTAAGGCTATGAAATATCACCAATAGTGACAATATCATTGAGAAGACAATTAGTAACATTCTGGTGATCATTAATTTTTATTAAAATATAATAAATATTTTTTGGAAAATACACTTTTAAAATCTGTCTCCAATGTTAAAAATAATGCAATTTACATAAGTTCTATATAATTTTTCATTGGATTCAAACTTTTAAATAAATCTTTCAATATCTAATGCATCATATTATCAAAGCACAGAAAACCATTACACAATTATAAGAAGAACCTCAGAGCTCACTGTCTTCAAATTTAATGGACTCCCGATGCTTTTTCCCCCTACAAAGACTGTTTTTAAGACATTTCACAGTATTTTCTACATTATAAATGGATTCCATTCTTGGCTTAGTAATTCACCTAATGGACAATGGATACAAAAAAGCTGTAACTCTAGGGACATTAAATTGGTTCTAAACTCTGAAAATTACAGCTTTTACAAAAAAGAAGAAAATACTAAAAACATGTCTAATGCAACACCACATCTAATTTCCCACTCCCACCAGATTGTGTCTAAAAGCTCCTAAACTTCTTAATGACACAATATGTTAAAATTGCGTTGCTTTATATTTAGATCTCAGAAAGATCTCACCCATTTCTTAACCCCAAGAGAGGCACAGCAGCAGAGAGTCTGTGTGCGAAAGTTGGAGACACAGAGGAGCAGGCATGGGATGCTACGTCTACCTCAAGAGACTGTGGGTTCCTGTAGTAGTGCCCCAGCACCTCGCTTGGAATCTTTTTTGCTCTGCACAGAGATTAAAATCCAAAGTTACATTCTGAGAACGTATCAAAATGACTTCCGTAAGAGAGCAAATGAACTGGAAGAAATCACTTTCCTAGATGCACTTGGTGATCAATGTACAGCCCTAAATCCAGCTTCTAATTTACTAATACTGTTATGTAGAACCTTAACCATTCAAAGTACATGAGCAGTTCTCTCTGGAGCTAAAGGGTCTATTCTAGCAAAGGGATACAGAAGCTGTTCCCCTGCACCATCGGTGCAGAATGCTTCCTGTTGTCAAGTCACACACGACGATGATGAAATGACCAGCATCCAGATGTGAAGCATCTGGGTTGACACAGACCTGGAAGGACCTACCTCCCCGCATTGGGCCTCCATTTTTTCTCCTTCCTGGATGCCATGGAATGGACAGCTTTCTTCTCTCCAGCTCTGCCACTGTCACATTTCTGCCTTGCTGCCAACTGGCTGTGGGCTACAACAGTGAACCAATATAAACCACTCCCTTGGGTGATGGGTATTTGGACCTAGCAACAAGGAACTGAAACACAGCTCGTGGCTGGCATACCCATAAGATTTCCATACCATTTAAATATTCTGCATCTTAGATTACAGTAGCGCCCTTATTGACTATCAGTACCTAAAAACTGTTTGCCTAATCTCTTTACTATTTTAAGTCTGACAAAAGTGTAATGCACCTAAATTAGCCTTTGGTCTGCCTGAACACTTTGGTACTCTATATTTCTCTAACTTTTCATAGAAAAAAAACACTCCTGCCCAAATTTAATTCCCAGCTTCTCTCTTAATTTGTATATTTATTCCCCAAAAGATACTTGCCACCCTCAACTCTCCAGGAAAGCACTTGATTTTAGTGAGAATCACATGTTTTGTTAGAGGCATAGAATCCTGTTCCCCTCTCTGCCGGGTCTGTGAGAGCCGCCACAGTGTTCCATCTTATTCCCTGAAGCTGCTCAGATACGCTTCATCTTCACTTTCATACACCCACCTTCACTTTGCGTAAGATAACTGCTAAGTGCTTTCCATTGAGGTCTTAGTTTCTCTGTCTCCTCTTTGTGCTCTTCATGATAGGTCTTACCCCTGTCTATCTGTCCCAGCTACCCAAATTCCTGGAAAGGCTGTTCCCATCTGCTGAACATAAGAAACAATGCCTGCATTGCTAGCACACTTCTCACACCTGCTAGGCCTACATCCAGGGTGGAACATTAGGCATTGCAATCACCATATACCCAGCCATTCTTAGTCCCAGATCGCATGCCCCTCTTTGCCTCAACCCATCTCAGGCCATGCCAAATAACTCTCTTAAACCTATCTATAGAGGTGAAGCCCGATAAACTTGGTTTGGATCTCCTTCAAAGTTACTCCACAAGGTCCTGCCCAGAACTCTAAATTCAGGCCAGCTTCCTGTTTTACTGGGTTGTCACCATTTACCTAATACTCTATTCCCTCCTTTTATCACCTGTTATCTAACATTTCCCTGAATTTCTTGAATCGAAACATTCAAATTAATGCTGCTGTCTTTCACCACCATGGAATATTTTTGCAAAACATCCTGAGTCATATTGACTATAAAGATCTCTAGTGCCTCTATTAAATTTTCCCTCTTCCCTATAATTTTTTAACTTATCATAGCCAATGAATACTACAAAGTTGAGATATATTAGTATTACTTTACTTATTCTAGTTTCTAAGTTTTCTTCTAGTGCATGAACTGGTTCGAAGGTTCTCAAAGTATTCTTGAAGGTGAGGAAGTTAAGGCATACAGTTTATGCAGATGACATCCCAAACAATGGAAGAAGTCATTATGTGAATCAAAACACTGATTTCAAAGCCTGTGAAACAAAACTTTTTTCTCACGTAGACTTTTGCAAGATGCTCAGAAATATTCTCTTAAACTTTAGTTTCATCTTCTTTTATTTTTCATAAAAGGCAGTGAGATGACTTTCTAAAACATAGAAAAATTGAAAAACTCAGCAATGCCCAATGCTCTTAGCAGGTGTACACAAAACACTGCAATCAGGGGCCAGCGATATAGCTCAGCTGCATAAGCACCTTCCTGGCAAGCACAAGGTCCTAAGTAAAAAGACTGAGTAAAATCAATCAGATCTAACTCTTCCCACCCACACCATTTACTCTACATCCCCTTCCCCACATCTGTTAATACAATTACTCTCCAGGATGGAATATTCCAGTCACTGTAAAGCTCTCTCCAAGCAGGAAATTAGGTCCTTGCAACTTGCTACCTCAAGTAGCGAGTCCAGGGCTCTTCTTTAAGCTCAGGTTCTTGCATATACCTGCTAGTAATGCACCCTTTCCCTCTGAGCATCTTAGTGTAAATGTCAGCTCTCCTAAGAGCTTTGTTTCTGGTTCCATTGGCATCCACATCTCTGATCTCTCTCCTTTGACAAGCTGGCAACAACCTTACACCGTAAAGACCTTTCTCTTCTCTGCAGTGCTTCCTATGTAGTGTTGGTAACTAATAAATACATCAAATGGTGGCCCAGTCTTCTCCTCCTTTCTTCTCCCTTTTAATGACATGTTATTTCTTGAATAAAAATCACATGACTGAAGACACTAGGCAGATATCTCTAATAGAAAGATTAACTAGCTGAAAGAACTTATACCCTAGGGGGTGTTATTTCTATGCTTATGTTTTTCCCTTGAGCTGGTAATCTCTCCAAAATTTCTGATGATCCAGCAATTGCCAAGTATGTGTTCTGAGAGCCACGATGGCCCCTGAGACATACAGATCCCCCATTGTAATCCTAGAAACTCACTGCCACGCCTGTTCACTCATGAGAGTAAAGTGAAGCTTTCTAAAAGCAGGCTGGTGGAGGAGAAGCATGTTAATCATCAGTTCATGGAATGTGGGATTGCTTATATTTTAAAATTTCTGCATTTTATTTTTAGTACAGTAAACATTATTAGGAATGACCATGTACAAAGAAAAGATCTTTGAAGATTTAGGATATAGCTTGTCATAAGATCCCCGAATTTGAGAATTCTGCTCCAGTGGTGTGCTAGAGTCAATAGAAAGGCATCATGCATGGATTCCAAGCTCTGATGACTACAGCTATACATTTGATTAATAATTTTGCCCCAAAGTGATTCTTGAAGTACATTTTCCCATATTGGAACCATATTACCGAAACCTGTAGTTTGCAAAGTAACACAGCTGAGTTCTGTAATGTGGTTCTTTCATAGATGCCTACCAACTGCTCATGAGACTTCTAGCATCTGCCCAGCTACCACAATGAAATGGACTTTCATTTTCCAGGTAAAACATTTATCCTTTAAAAAATAAGAATGCATATAGATATTCTTTTTGCAGGCTTAGTTAATTTCACTTTTATTTGTTTCTACATAGGTCTCTGAAAGACATAATATCCATTTGTCATGCAGCTGAAAAAACTATAATTTCTAAAACCTGCTTTCATTTAGTTAGCACAAGTCTTTCAGGAGGTTACATACATTTCCACCAGCTCCCTCCTGTTCTGTACTTACACATTTTTAAAATGAATTATCTTGCCCTTGTGTTCTTATATTTCCTAAAATGTAGTAACAAGAATGTGTGAGAAAAGTATATTTTAGGATGAACACTTATGGCTTCTTTCTAATAATCTAGATTTAACATTTATGAGTTTTCTTATGTAACTTGTTCTTTCACTAAGGCATGCACAGAAAAGAAGTGCTAAGAGATTTCTACTTATTTCTACTTTCTAAAAATACCATGCATACATTCATCTTGGCTAATCTTTCTGTATGTGGTTTCAAATAGATTATGTTGTAACATTTTCACTGGTATAAAAATTCTTTATGAGTTTTTACTGAGATATTAAATTCATATGGTAGTAAAAATGTGGATGAGGGAGGGTTTGTTTCTTTTGAAGGTAGTGTACTAGAAAGCTCTTCTTATATTCAAACATGTTGTGATGGAACTCAACAAAAAGTAACAATCAACAAACCTAAAATTTCAGTATTTATTGAGATTTTAGGGAACTTTTTAAACCCTCTGTTTGGATTCTAGCACAGAAGTAAAACATTTCCTTCCATCATTGTAATTCTTGTGGAAATGTCCAACATTTTTGAAGATGCAGCTAGACAGGATGGAGGAAAAATTCTAAAATTCTGATCATGAAGTCACATTGAAATAAGCTTTGTCAAGTCCAAACCTTCCAGGATTACACCTAATTCACAAGCCCACTGCCATGATCCACTTTTTTTCCCACAGAGCTGCCCTTTAGGGCTCTGCCCAGCCCCATGTAGACACCCTGCTGTTTCACACATTTTCTTGTAATTTGAGGAGATAAATGGTGACAGCTGGCTTCTATTTTGCCCAAGGGGAGATGATATTCAGCTCTTAGAGAATATGGTGTGCACCTTAGAAATCTTGTTAGGAAGAAGGAAGAGCACTGAATGTGTGTATTCAACTGGG
This sequence comes from Ctenomys sociabilis, assembly GCA_004027165.1. Classification (NCBI taxonomy): domain Eukaryota; kingdom Metazoa; phylum Chordata; class Mammalia; order Rodentia; family Ctenomyidae; genus Ctenomys; species Ctenomys sociabilis. The sequence continues at coordinate 14,539 of PVKA01008179.1, read as the reverse complement.
TAGAGAAGTAAAAAGTGAGATATGGATGGAGTTGCTAGAGGAATGAGCCTTGGAGACTTAGTAGGCAGATGAACAGTAAGGCTTCTAAATTATAAAAGAAGTATATGGAGTGGGGCTAAGGTTTAAGACACAAATGTGAAAAATATTTATTTGCAAAATTTTACTGTCCATTTTTCTTACTTAAATTACTCTGATCTTTTTCACTTGGGCAGATCAGCTGGAGAATGAAGGTGGCAAAGTGCTCTAATTGCGGTAAAACTTTACATGGCTTTTCTTGTAGGAAAACCTACATGGGACTAAACAGAGGCTGTGAAGCTGGAGTGCAGCAAATTGGTGGCTATTTTGCACACTTCATACGTGTCAAGCTTTGTTCTAAGGCGTTTCCCTGGAGGCAATTAATGTAGAACTCATGAGCTCTCAGCGCTGTCCTAGTTCCCCTCATTTACATTTCACATATGAAAGGCAGCATTGGTGACTTGTTGTGGGGTTTTAGTTTTGCTCCACAGAGTGCAGTAGCAGGTGGTAGGTAGTCCTGGGACCTGAACACAGAAAGTGTTGCTCCAGAGACCATGTGTACCCTTGCCTTTTAGTGGCTCAGTTGCAAGGACAAGAGGAAACATCCTTTGCAATGTCTCGTGATGAGCTTTCTAGTCTATAATTTCCTGTATTGAAATACTTGTCATGCGTTCATGCTCTTCATTATTCTCATTCTCATTACTCTCTATTGTGCTGTAGGAACTAAGGGGCTGTCCCTTATAGCCAGCTCCACAGAAAATATAAAGACCCACTTGAGCACAGTTTTGACTAAGATACAGTTTTGAAGTGAGCAGATCACAGACTGGTCACAGAGACCAGAAAATAAATTATCTATTGTGTCTTCACCTGGTAATTTTTAAAATTAATATCTAAAAAGCAAAACTAATTTCCTAATTTCTCTTTGCAAAAATATGGAATGTTTACTTTTGTTTTCCTCCTGTATTTTAGGGAAGGCCTTATAGGGTGTTCAGGATCTCACTACTAGATTGAACTTGTAGGAATATTTATTGTAAAACTTGCAGAAAATACTCAAGTAGAAAGGAAAGAGCCTAACCAGAAAAACAAGCCACTGACACAACTGAATACATCTCCATGAAGAACTTCTGCCTCTGTGACCACATCACCTCTGTCTGACCTTGTGCTATTGTGCTTCTCTTTGAAAAAGACCAGTGTGAGTCTTTTTTTTTGTCTTTGCTTCAGTGTTACTAGAAGAAGCTTACTACAGAAGTCATAGAGATTGTTCAAGCAGAAAAATGATGTGCTCAGATTTTAATTTTTAATGATTATTTTACCTGGTACAGGGTTTCACTATGCAGCTTGGGCTCATAGTTATCCTCCTGTCTCAGCCTCCTCAATGCTGACAATACAGGCATACACACCACACCCGGTTTTGGTGGTCTGTTTGGGGCATACTGAACTGGGCCAGTGCAGCATGCAGTACCGTGGATTGAACCTGAGTCCTTGTGCTTGCCAGGCAGGTGCTTAGGCCACTGAGCTATCTCCACAGTCTCTGGTACTAGAAATTGAACCCAGGCCCTTACCCTTGCCAGATAGGCACTTAGATTGCCGAGCTATCTCCCTAATCTGAGATTCGCATTTTTTTTTTTTTTTTTTTTTTTGTCTTTTTGAGACAGGGTCTCACTATGCAGTTCAGGCTGGCCTTAAGCTCACTTTGTAGCTCAGGCTGGTCTCGAACTCACAACAATCCTCCTGCCTCAGCCTCCCGAGTGCTGGGATTACAGGCATGCGCCACCATGCCCGGCAAGATTTGCATTTTTAAAAGATTATTCTGGTTAGCTAATTTTTTAAAGCAGGCAGCAGGAAATGAATAGAGTATCATCTTGTAAAGGAAAAGACAATCTCTTTAAAGAGCTCATATCCTTGTATGGTCACCCCTTGACCCATTCTTCTTCTATAGCAACTTATTAATTAGTCTTGTTCCTCAACCACACTGGTTTTCTTTTAGGCTAATAAATGTTCTATGTCTTGGCCACCATAGTAACTTGTTGATTCTTCTTTCTGGAATACTCTTTTCTGTTTGTTTGTTTGTTTATTTATTTATTTATTTATTTATTTATTTATTTATTTATTACTTTAGTGAATAACTTTGCTGTCTTGGATAGAAGATGAGGGTATCAGCTTAGCTCTGTCCCACTAGGGAACGGATTCAAGGTGAGAGTATGCAGCATTTTTCTCTGATTGCTAACCATCTGTGAGCTTAATAGAAAAAGAGATGACCTTCCTGAGTTCAGCGGCTGCTAGTGTTGAACTGTAGATAATACTGGGCTGTAGGTTGATTGGTGTAAATCACTGAATTCAGATAATTTAGCTGGGCCTTTTGATCCTTGGCCATCTGCGGGTTGAAGGAGCCCAGCCCTCTCTGAAATTCAGCATGTAATTCCCTATCTTGCTCCTCTAGCTCTAGAGCTGCTTGGACTAAGCATACAGTTTTCGCTGGCCCACTCATCATCCAATGCTTTCTCAGTGTGGCACTGTGCCTCCATCTCATGGCCCTGTGCCTCCTGGGCTCTGTTGACATCAGCTTGCTCATCTGGAGTCATACCCTTCCAGCCACAGGACTGGACCTGGTGGGGAGACATGGAGTGCTGAACAGCCTGGGAGTTCTCAGCCAAGAAATTACTAGTGATCTGCTTCTGTGAGTCTGTGAGGCTGGCTTCCTGCTGACGCTGATGCTCGTGGTGCTGCTATACAGCCAGCTTAGTTGCCTGGACTTGGTTGGCATTGGCTCTGGCAGGCCTCGTGGAAAGTTGAGAAGACTCTTCCAGCCTGGCCATCTGGGTAGCCTGCGTGCCCATGGAGGCATGTTACATGTATTTTTTATTAATTTCTGTTCAGCTAGTTGCAGCTGGTCATTAAGTGTACCTCTGTATTTATGGTCACTAAGTATTGGTTTGGGTTGTGAATTCCTGCATCCACTGTTGAAAATCTTGGATTTTCTTGGCCATGTGACATGCTCATTTTGCTCCCTCTTTCTCTAGCATCTGGGCTACCAGATCATAGTGAATGTTCTGGGTACCATAAGCTTCCTCCTTATTTTGCTGTCTTGCCTCTTGCAGTTTGTGCTCTTCTACTTGGTTGTTCAAAGCTTCAATGTCCACCCCAGTGACTTGGTTTCACACATTGAAGAATCAGTTCTGTTGATCTATTTCCTAATTTCTTCTAGCCTTAATGGGCACCACCTTTTGGGATCTGATGACAGATCTTCTGTATACATCTTTCTCAGGAATGTCAACTATGAAGCTCCTAGGTTAGGTGTGAATCCAAGTCTGTCATTGGATTACTGCGGTAGTCTCTGAGTCCTTGGGGGACATAGCCTTGAATTCTGATTAGTCACAGTAAATGTGGGCTCAGGTCCCGCCTGCCTTCTAGATCACCAAAGCTCTCTGAATCCTCTGACTCCAACTCCTCTACAATCTAGCCTGCAGTCACCACCATGGTGTGTTGCTGTGCCTCTTTTCTATATTAAAAAAAAATTAATTGCGTATGAATTCAACCATTACTTCTTCAGAATAGCTTATTCTTAGCTGAGCATATCAGTGTACCATATATATCTATATCTATATATATCTATATATAGATATAGATATAGATATTTTTACATAAATTTATAGCAATTTATGATCTATTACATGTATTTTTGATTAATTGCATTTCTCTTACCCTTGGAAGGATTCATGCTAGGTTTTACTAATTTTTCTATCTCAGACACATAAAGAGTGTTTAAAATATTTCATATAGGGGCAACCCGCTTGGGATGGGTTTTTCCCTCAAAAAATAAAATAAAATATTTCATATATAACTGAATAGTTCCTTGAGCAGTCTTCCATAAAAATTGTGCTTAATGATTCCTCATTCTAAAATCATACATCCAAAAACGCTTACTAGAAGTCAACATTATACACAGTCCAGACCTCACACATTCATTTATTTTTCTAATGACAATAATGACACCAGCTCTCTATGGAGAATTTACTACATGGCAAGTGCTGATAAATGCTTTAAGTATGCAAACTTAGGTTAGTATTATCAGATGAGGTATTATAATTATAGTTCCACATCAGAAAAAATAATCCCTAGAATATCTGTGTAATTTTCAATGGATTGAATAACTAGAACCAATTTATTTTATTTTTTTATTGAAACAAAAGTGAAAATTATTTATAGTTGTCATACAGTATTGTACAACCAGTTTAACACAACAATAAATGAAAAATAGTTCAATATGTGGGCTTTTTATGCTGTATGTTGAATATTTGTGTCAAAGGTATATAAGATTACCTTTTCAGATTTACAGATCAATCCAACTTGTGAATGTTCCCCTGGAACAGAAATCACTTTTGAGTTAGGGACTTATTGTACAGTTGTCCCTTGGTATCCTTGAGGGACTGAGTCTAGGATCTCTGCTCTACCAAAACATGTCAGTGCTTTAGTCCCTTATATAAAATGATGTGGTGTTTTCATACAACCTATATAGTATTTTATTATTATAATTTTATTTTATTTTGAAAAGCAAAAACAAAACCAAGAACAAAAATCAAAAACTAATTTAGAATGTGAATCTCTAATAAATCTTTCATTTTTAAGCATAACATTATTGTCTTCTCAAGAACCTGCCTTGTTATAAGGAACTCTAATTATCTGTATTTTAAAATATATTATCTTTTTTATTTGTTAATTCAGGATTTTCTTACCTTCTTGAACTTTGTGACCTGTGCTTAAGAACTATCTGCATCACGAGCATACATTGATTCTAATGGTTGACTTATTTATTTGGCAATCTATGTTTATCATAGTTACAACCTCAGAGAGAACCAATACCTAGTGTTCCTTCTTCCGCTAGTAGCAGATAGCGGAGAACACAACTGTCCATCTAGAGACTACATTTTCCTGAGTTCCTTGAAGCTACATGTGGCCAAATGACTTGTGTTATGCAAAGCACAATATGCAAATTAGGAATGGACCTGGACATGACTCTCTGCAGCCAGAGAAGTCATTTTAGATAAAAAGGTGCAACTATATTTTGAGATGGAAGGCAATCAACATATAAGGAATACCAGCCACTGATATCACAAGTGTGCCATATAGCACTGGACTTTTAAAACACAGATAATTGTTACAAGGACAACTAGACAGTTCTGTGATCACCATGATTTTGGCTTTTCTTAGAGCAGGTGTATAAGTATATAAGCCAACACATTTATCCATGTCTGTCTTGAAAGATATAGGATTTCTGTAATTTGTAACCGTGTTTACAATGCTGTATTAACATTTCATAAGGTACAAAGACACCCATCTGCAAAAACATGCATGAGTAGAACTTATGATTCATTGCTTATTAAGTGTTTAATTTGACTAAACAGTTACAGGTTGTTTTGCAGAATGGTATTTTGTGCTTCATCTTCAGTGTTTGTGTCTTATCTCCAAAACATTTCTTCAACTCAATTATTTTACTTTATATCAGCATACAAATTCAGTGACTCAAAGCTCTACTCAATTTAAATACAAGTTTATTTACAGAGCAACAAATGTGGAGTGTGCAAACTTAGCAGAAACACATGGCAAGTGATCCTTTTACATGCTTATTTGGTCAGCCAGGAAACGTTCTAAAATAGCCTGATCAAAGCTGTGCATTTTATGATGAAAGAATATATAATATATTAAGTATGATGTGGAAATGTTAATTCTATAATCCTTTATGATGTTATAACTGAACTTTATACTCAGAAGCCAATATCTTCTTGATAATCTGGATTTGATGTATAAAGAACTAGAAACAATTATATTCCCTCAAATGAAAGATGTAATAAAAAAAAATGGGCAACCAAAATGAATAGATGTTTCTCAGGAAAAGAAGTACAGAGAGCCAATAAGTACATCAAATAATGCTCAGCATTTCTGGTCATTAAGGAAATGCCAATTAAAAACAATAAGATTCATTCTCATTCTAGAAAATAGCCATTATCAAGAAATGAACTATCCAGCAGAAAAGTATAATAAGGTATAAAAAGTAAAGCCATATTAATATGCTGAGCTGTAAAAGACTCAAGTCAACAACTTCTGACACTGCCAGTCCTATGGATAACCCACTACTATTATGAACTACTGGACTATATTGGAATATTTTGTTGAATTTATGCACCTACAATTTTTAAATGCTAAGGGAATATCCAACTCTGACAAAACTGGACACAAAAGGGGATGCAAATGAAGGACCATTTTGTATCTGTATATACAAAAGAGTTAAGATAGATATACAGCTACTTTCTCTTAATTTAATGAGAAGAAAGATTTTTACTAACAATGTTTGAACAGAACATCATGTCTGCACCTTATACAATGAATAACCACTATGAAGACAACAATATGCAATATATTAATTATTGAAACTGTCCTACTAACCAGTTCTGAAGCTGTCTCATTGCTATTTATTTCTCAATAAAATTAATTTTAAAAAAATAGGAAAACTAGAAATTCCATTTAACCCAACTATTCTCCTTCTAAGTATCTTCCTAAGTGAGTTGAAAACATTATATTACAGTGACACACACACATAAATACACATATTTATAGCAGAACAATTCATAGTACCTAAAACTTGAAGACAGCCAATATGCCCATCTAGAGGTAAGTGGATAAAGAAAGTGTAGTATTTATACCTAGTGCAGTACTTTGCCATAAAAAAGTATAAGCTTGAGTCATTTGTTAGAAAATGGATTCATTTTGATATCCTATTATTAGGGTCTTCTCAAGCAGGGATGTAAGGACAGTATTCTCAAATAAAGGGCTTATGGTTGTGCCCCTGATAGACAGGGTCTATCTGATTCCAGAAACTCCTCAAGTGTCTTTATTTTATACAAAATATTTGGTTTCTTTTTAATAACATTAATATGCTCAGAAACTGCACGAGTTTTGGCCTCAACTTTACACATGGTTCTGGGCCAATAATTAAATGTTTCAAGTTACTTTGCTCTTACATTTGTTCTCAGTTCTCACTATTAGCCTCGGCTAAAGCAGTCATCATCATCACTTGTGGCATTGCCTGAACTTCGAGCTGCCTTGAAGGGCCTGAACCTGGCCTTCACTCTACACATTCCTATAAATACTCTGAGTTTCTGAGCTCCAAGCAGAATCATTCATTAGGTTTTACTAGGGATTCTATAGTTTTTCTCCCAAATCTTTCCGAAATGTTCCTGAATACCAGTTCAAATGCTCCTAAGCCACATGGAAAGGTATAGTTACAGTAATAACCCCACATTTCTGTCTTAGTTAGCATTCCAGTCTCTGGGACACAGTACCCAATATACACATTTTAAAGGTGGAGAGTTTTAATTTGGCTCATGGATTCAGAAGAGTCAGTCTATTACTGTCTGGCTCTAAATCAGAAACAACATGGGGGGAGTTCATGGTGACTGAAATAAAACAGCATGCTAAGAGAAAGGGGCTATAGGGCACAAAGGGTACAGAACCCATGGTCATACTCCATGACCCATCTAGATACACCCAGGAATCTGCTTTACTATTCACTGGCTATTTCTAATCCAATCAAGTATGCACATCACTTCCAACATGCCTTTTTCACTGTCTTGGAAATTGCTTATTATCTATTCCTCCAGTAGAATAAAACTTTGTAAACTTATTTCATGGCCACTTTCTCCTGTCTATAATAATGCATGTACACTGGATCTAAAAATACTTACTGAATGAATGAATGAATTCTCAGTTTGGCGATAACACTATCCTAGAGAAGAAAGACCTGAATAGTCCATTGGGCAGATAGTCTGGTATCATGAATCTTAATCTTATTGGATTTGGCTAAGGTGATCAGAGACAGAGGATATGGGTAGAAAAGGGCTTGATGAATAAGGAGTTGATCCATCCTGAAGTGTGTGCAGCTATTGAAAGCCAGATGGGAAATGGAAACCTCAGGAAATGCATTATGCATCAAGTTTGCACCTATGTTTGCTAAAAACTTAGTACAGTAGAAACTCCTTATCTGTTCTTTTGCTTTCTGTGCTATACTGCCAATTATCAAACACAATACAAAAATACTAAATACCTTGTTTGTTTACGATAAATAAAAGTATCCCAAGTTGTAGGCTCCATACTGTTTTAAATAGCGTGATGAAATCTTTTATCCTCCACAATTTTGCACAAATAATTCCTTTAGTCCACTGTACCTGTGTTGTACACACACTCATTCATTGCTTAAAAGAGTAGAAAACCAAAATAGTTTGATTTCCTCAGGAAATGAAACTATTTCTTTTGTCTATTTTTAATGTAAATTGAGATGAAAAGAAGATCAAATAAAGACTGAATTAATTCTTAAAAAGCTGTTTAGAACAATAAAAATGGTGTATAGGAGTATATTAAATGAAATGCAGTATGTCTTATATCTGGGTTGTGTACCAGTATTTGACCCATCCTGGAAGCAATATAATTTATACAAAAATCATTTAAATTGAATTAGGTGTTGCAAGAAAAAGACTATTTTACTTAACTCTTACCTTATTTCATTCTTTTGAGGCAAATAATTGTTGCCTTTTAGAAAATTTGCAATTTAAAATTGTGTGATTATTCTAATTATCATACTTATCTGCCGGATTTCAAGCCTACTAACACTTAGAAAAGAAAGCTGTCAGTTTGCACGAGGATGCGCACTCGTTCACACCTCGACTCCTCACAGGCTGCTTCCTCTTTTTCTAGGACTCATATATTCCAAGTGCTAATGCTGAGAGCTCTGGAGAAGAGGATGAGTTCTTTGCAGTTCTGAAGAGGAGGCAGGCCTAGGTACTGTAAACCTGCAGCCACAAAGATATAGTGGCGATCACTTGGCAATGGCCTGGATGCCTCTAAGTAGCCTTTGTGAAAGAACCAACGTATGCTGAGTGTGTTTTCATGTCATTTTTGTCCAGAGTTGTAACCTGGGTAGAAGTGATCACATAAGATCTTTTTGGGATTGCATGATTGTTTCCAGTATCTTGGATTCATGCCTAAAGACACCTGAAAAACAAAACACCATGCAATAAATGGAATTTAACAACCATAAAGCTTCACTCTAGCACTTCCTCATAGACCATGAGGTGAATATAAAAGCTTCTGTAGGAAGTCTCCTGTAATAAAAATTAGGAAAACTTTAATTTTACAAACAAAAGGAAATATCCCCCAGATCCACTCACTAGAAAGCTTCATCTCATTTGATCTGCAAAACCCAAGATGATTTGATATCATTTTTTGTACAAAATGATATTAAAACAAATTTCTTTCTCTATCTACAAATTTCTTCTTCATTATTATACTGGAATACATGAACATTTTTCTCTCATCAATAATGCTTTAATGCCCAGTACCCATGTACATTGTCCCTGATACTTCATCAACTCTGCCTGTGATCATTTGTCTCTCCATCCCCTTTCAATGCTGGTCCGTGTAAGGTTTGTCTGAACTTGCCAGAACATGGTCTTTCTTTCCCTCTTCCCTTTCCATATACTTCTACCTCTCCCAAGAATATATATATATATATATATATATATATATATATATATATATATATATATATATATATATATATATATATTTGTCACAGAGTCTCACTACACATACTGGACTCATAGTATCCTCTTGCTTTCACCCTTCCCAGTGCTGGGATTATAGATATATGCCACTATGCCTGGACTCTGGCTGGATCAGAGTGCCTTAGGGGCAGGGCTGGAACAGCGTGTAGTGCTGGGGTTCAAACTCAAGTTCCTGAGCTTGCCTAAGCTTGCCTTAGCAGAAGTTTAGTCCAGTAAGCTATCTTGCTGTTCCCTGTTTATAATTTTTTTTTTTTTTTGCGGTACTGAGGATTGAATTTAGGACATTGCACTTGCTAGGCAACATGTTTGTAATTTTTTTGACGGAACCAGGGATTGAACTCACACCCTTGCACTTGCCAGGGAAGTGATTATTATACTGAGCCATCTCCCTGACCCTCTATTTGTAATTTTTGATGACATATACAATTATGCAAACCAAAAAGAAGCTCAAATGTAGATCACTATTTGTCTGAGACTGTTTTATTAAAATCATTCTTGATCCCCCAAAAATTACAAAGAGTGATTAAAATTTACCATGTGAATTTAATTTTTAAAATTTTTTAAAGTAAAAGGCATTCTCAGCAATTTTCCTCAAAATACCACCCCACTTCAAACATACTTATCTCAGCACTCTTTCCACTTTATAGAAGCAGTTCTAGAATTCACCTTTGTGAATATCTTTACAACATATGATCAAAAATGCAGTGAAAGGTGTTACTAAGTGACATCCAACAGACAGGAAAGCATGTGAAAACATCATGGTAGGCTTATATGGGACAAATAAGAAGGAAGTACAGGGTAAAATGTCCTGGCAATTGGGGATTGGTCTTTACAGTACACACCATAGTGAGCAGCTAATCAAAGTGACCAGTCATTTCTAGGAAACAGAAGCAACTGGAACTGTAACAGAAACTAAAGAACCTGGGCAAGTAAGAAACTGAAGTATACTGGTTTGAGGTGGGCATTTCCTTTTACACACTGATTAGAGAAAGCAATGTATGATTCAGGGACATAAAATCATTTACTTGGAATAACAGCGAGCTAAGTGACTGCATATAAAATTTATATAAATGGAAGAGGCTTAAAACTATTTTCTTCTTGTTTGCACCAAAAAGGGAAATCAAGATGACTTTCAGAATATTTCTATAATATTTTAGAATGAAGCAGCATCCAGGAGCTAAGTGTCTCATTGACCATATTGTCTATGCAACTAATATGTGCTGGACCATACTACTGCTATATTCATTTCATATCATCTCTCTGCCTCCAGAAAAGCCCAGAGGGACCTTATATCCATGACCTAGAGGGTTAATGGGAAAGAGGAGAATGAGGCAAGGATGGAATTACAGTATTTTCATAGAGATAAATCAGTATAAAGATCTAAGAGATAGCCTGTCTCTGACACTAGATGATACATAGACTATACTGTCTGATCCATAGCCACTGACTATGTGTGACTATTTACATTTAAATTAATCAAAATTCTGTGAAATTTAAAAGTCAGCTTCTCATCCACACTATCTAGGTTTTCAAGTGCACGATAGCCTTGTGCTCAATGAGTAATGGACTGATTTCCATTAAGAAAATTTCTACCACTGCGGAAAGTCATGCTGTGAATAAAGAAGAAGAGTTAATGAAAGGATAAATAAGAGGAAAAAATGAAGATAAAACTCTGATGGAATCTTGAAAAAAAGTTATTAGATTTTGAGGATGAACAAAATTGGTCAAGGACTTTGTCTCTTATAATATCTTGTCAAAGAAGAGATGGTAATGAACTGATTTCTGTTAAGAAAATGGAATAGAAATGTATGGCACGACTAAAACTGGCTGGGAAAAAGATCTGAGAACACAGGCACCAACACCATTCCCTACATGTGGACTTCTTGTGAGAACTGGAGCAGATTTTCAATAGGATGATCTAGACCTGATGCCAGCCTGAGGAGTGGGTGACTCAAAAATAAGGTGTACATTGATTTTTTTGGCAGTGTTCTTTTTCATGTGGTGTCTCACTCTTATATAATAGGGTACATTTATTTTTATAGTTTTATGGTTCTCAAGAGCCTGTTTTCCCCATCTTTAGTAACATATTGCTACCACTTGCTCTTGTCTCAATTTTTCCCCCAGGACAGAAATAACCTAGAAACTGCCTCCCAGATGAGATTCCAGAACCCTAAACCTAATATATTAAGCTTTTCTAACAAGGAGAGCAGTAAGCCCCTTGGAGCATGTATGTTTTCCTTTAAGCTTTATTTGAATCACCTCCTCTTTCTTCTTCTGCTCTTCTTCCACTGTCTCTTTCCCCTAGATGGGTATTCAGGAATATTTTGTCATGGCCCTGGGAACTATTTTCTGTTTTTCCCATATGGAAAGATGAGAGGATGGGAGGGGAATTCATGGTCTCTGTTTTTGTTTCAGCTATAGAAGACCTAAAGGCTCAAATGAAGTTTATTTTTATTTTTATTCTCTTTCTCATATTTGATCAGTCATCATGTAGATATATGTTTAAAGAATAGCCAGAGACTCTATTATTATTATCATTTTATTTTTTTGGCAGAACTTGGGATTGAACTCAGGCTCTTGCCCTTGCCAGGGAAGCGCTTATTCCACTGAGCCATCTCCCCGGCCCCTCAGAGACCCTATTATTAATGCAATGTAGAACAGATCATTTAGGTACCATAAATAAAATCTAGAGTTTAGCATTCCTTTTGACCTCATGTATCTGTTCTCCATGATACTTTGTTCAGCTTTCTCACTGTGGGGGAAAATAATTTTTAGTAACATGATCTCCTGCCTATATAGTTACTTACCAAAGTTTACTTCTTTTGAGCTCAAAGTCCCATTTGTACTTCTCCCCTAGGTAGTTTTTTTTCTAAGGTGTTATCCTAGTTTGGGCTGCCATCTTGTCTACCCATATGATTTACCACTACCTTGTCTTGACACATAACTGGGCCCAGTTTTGGGTCAGCCACACTGGATCCACTACATTTGCTTCTCTTCCTTGTTTCTTCTAACAAAATGCATTCTTAACATTTTAAAAATTGTTTTTTTTTCCCCTTAAAAAGAACTTGTTTCTATTCCTACTTCCTTAAACAAAGCAACAGAGTCTTTACTACAAGCTGAATGCGAAGGGTTTGCTTCCCAAGTGGGAAGTAGAGTCACTCAGATTAAGTAGAGTCAACAAGTGGTTCTAGATAAAGTGAAGCCAGAAAGTGGCCAGTGAGGCTGAGGGTCTGTTGCACAGAGACTCCATCCTGATCTCAAGGTAGTTTTATGGTCTAGGTAAAGGCATCAAGGGAATCCATACATTCTCCATAAAGAGATAAGGGGTTCCCATATAGAGGAAAACAGCTTTCAATTGGTCTTTCTTCTATGTGTCTATGAAAGATGCTGACATTATCATAGTTTTAGACAGAGACATCTGGATAGCAAATACTTGAGTCCCACAGGGTTGCTTTGTGAGCTTTGATCAGGTTTCTTTCTTCTGCATACATGGGATGGTATTATAAGAACCTGAGACCAAATTGTCTGTATGAAAGATACCAGCATCATTCTAACTTCATAGAGAAAAGTCTGTCAAATACATAGTGGATTTTCTCTCTCTCTCTCTCTCTCTCTCTCTCTCTCTCTCTCTCTCTCTGTGTGTCAGAAACAGGGATTGAACTCAGGTCCTTGCGCTTTCCAGGGAAGCGCTTATTCCACTGAGGGATGTATTTTGGGCTCAAATCAAGTCTCCTTTTAAATACGAATATATATATATATATATATGGAAAACTCATGAACTGTACTCTGCAGATTCTGCTGACTTTGCTACTTCATCAGTAAAAATGTTGACCATTCAAATGTGTAAATGAACAGCTTATCTACTATTGCAATATGGTTTGTGTTAAATATAAACTAGGAAATGGTTAGAGATGGTATAGGATGGAAGACTAAATTGTGATATTATATTTTAGTTAAATCATTTCTGCTTAAAATAAAGAAGGTGCAGTGAAATCCCTTATTTTTAGGCCTTTGTGACCTTTTTTTTTAATGTTTATTTATCTCCAAAAATAAATTTTATTTTAATTTATAAATTCTTACATAAGAAAAGTCTCATTTATTGTTACCTCTACCCTATCAATTAGGTTTCTTTATCTTTTTCAGCTTCATATCTTTTATTTTGTTTTTTGGTTTAACTTTATTTTATTTTGAAATGTAAAAGAAAGAGCAAGAACAAAAATCAGAAACAGGGTAACATACAACAATACTTATGCTACAGATTTTCAAAATAATAATAGCTAATTAACAATGGTTGATATATGGTCTATTTTTTCACCAAATCTGCTGCTCTGATTAATAGATATGGTTATATAAGATTGGACATATGGTTTCGTATCACCACTTGCTTTCAAGAAACCTTCCAGTTTTGTTCTTGTCTTTTTTATTTATTTATTTATTTTTATTTATTTATTTTTTATTTTTTTATTCTTTTTTCCATTTATTTTTATTTTATTAAAATACAAATGTCAATCAGACAGTTTGAAGACACCTTAACCATACAGAGTCGATGAATTAATACATTGCAAACTGTTTTCATAACGTTTTGGTATTGTACAAGGCGCATACATGATATTATATTTACAGATATTATTTCAGCAGATATCTCATCAGTGAATTAAGAGTGTAGTTGCTTACTTATCTTTTTTTTATAGCTGAATTATATCAAAAATTAAATAATTATTTACCTAGTGGATGACCATAGCACTAAAAGCCGACATAATATCCTGTCCAACCACCATTAGTGCAGATCTTGCCTCTCATAGAATTATGTAGAAGCACAGCGTTATCTATCCCAACTGTACTGTCTATACACACACATCATGATTTTTTCTTTCTACAACCCTTCCTTTGTCTACACCTTTCAAAAGTGG
>PVKA01008178.1:39698-74260 GCA_004027165.1 Ctenomys sociabilis | reverse complement strand
CTGCAACAAATGAAATAACAGATACAGCAGCAAAGGAACAACAGCAGAAAGCTATAGAGGAAATAAAACGAGAAGTAATTCCCCAATTTAAAAAAGAAATATTTGAATACATAGAATCTGAAATAAAGAATGAATTCCAGAAACACTGGGTGGAAAAACGATGCTCACCCAGATCAAGTGCAGAGAGCTCTATTCCAACCGATATATATGAATTAACAGCATCTGAAGCAAAGAAACAACAACAGAAAGATCATGAGGAACTCAAAGCAGAAATAAGTTCTGAAATCAAAAAAGAACTTTTTGAAGTCATACGATCTGAAATACCGAAACAAGTCCTGAAATATACAGAGGAAATCCAACTTGGAAGAAACACAGCAGAAAAAGAATTAATAAAGGACTGAAAGAAGAAAAAAATCTATCCTCTTTGAATTTTATACTTAGCAAACATACCTTTGAAAACTAAAAATAAAATATTTTCTAGCTATACAAATTTGAAATATTTTAATACCTCCAGATGTAGCATATAGAAAATAACAAAGAGCATAATTCAAAAGGCATGAGAAGTGGCCATATGCTCCTGGATGAACAATAAAGAGCTCTCAAGGTGATAGTTATGCAGGACTATATAAAATATATTAGGTGAACACTTATTTAAAAGGTCATTGAAGATTTCTATGAAACAGTACCAATCTTATGTTGGGTTATACACATATTTTTTTCCATATATATGTGTGGTATGTGTGTATAAAGGACAGGGAAGAACTAATATAAAGTCAATAGAAAATAGAAATATACTTTTTAAAGTTTCTAAAACTAGAAGATATCATATGATGTCTTTTAGGCAGATTGTAATTCAAAGATACAGTATAAATCTTAAAAATTAAGATTAAACAATATTAAAAAATTAAATATTAATTAATTAAAGATTAAATGTTTCAAAACAATTGGACTAAAAAAAAACTTTCATGATATTAAAGAAATACTAAGAAAAAAAATAAGATAAATGCTGGAATGACAAATAAATGACCATCACTTCTGAAAGTTTGGGGATAGGATATCACACAAAGTTCTAGTGTGTTGTGGACATGGATAATGACCATGACACTGGTGGCCAGGTGTCACTTGTGGGTCTGAGATACAGCTATTTCCTTGAAATCCACCCTGTAGTCCCATATGGAATCTTGACTGATAGGGTGCAAAGGAAGTCCATTTGTAGAGTGTGCTGATGGAAATATTTTGCTGCTGTATACAAAAGAATAACTGAAAGACTACTATTGTATACCTCTTATTCTCCTGTGTTTATTTGCCCTATTTGGTGGGTTCTTTCCATTCTCATTCATGGGATTGTGATCATTTTGCTCCCTCTCTAGAACATCATTTAGTAGTCTGTGTAGGCTTGGCTTTGTGATCATTAAGTTCTTTAGTTGTTCCTTGTCATGGAAGCATTATACTTCTCGATTACACTTGAAAGAGAGTTTGTAGGATATATCAGTCTGGGTTGGAATTTGTTTTCTTGCAAGACTTGAAGTACTTTTCTCCATGCTTCTTGACTTGATGGTTTGTGAAGAGAAATCTTCTGTTATTCTGATGGTTTTCCTTTAAATGTGATCAGTTTCTTTTCTTTAGCAGCTTTTATTATACTGTTCTTGTGCTGAATTTCTGGGATCTTGATTATTATATGTCTGGCAGTGGTTTCAATTGAGTTGATGTTATTTGGAATTCGACATGCTTCGGTTACCTGAATGCCAGATTGTTGCACCATATTTGGGAAGTTTTCTGCTATGACTTGCATCCATATTCTTTTTATATCATTCATATTGACTCCTTCCTTCTCATTGATTTCTATTAGTCTGATATTGTTCACTTTTGCATCATCTTTCAGGTGTTAAATTATTTTTTTCTGCATCCTAGTTGTTTTTAAGAGACTTTTGCTTACTTTTTCACTAGCTGCAATGGTGTCTTTAAGGTCAGAAAGTCCATTTTCACTTTCATTCAAATGAATTTGTCAGCTTCTGTTTGAGGTTTTAATTTCCTGTATATCACTTTGGATCTGTTTCATACATTTATTTCTTTCCCATATTGCTTAGTCAGGAGATCCATCATTTTTATATTCTGCTCTATTCTTTTATCAGTGTATTCCATAGAAATACTTAGTACATCTTTGATTATAGTTATCACTACATTTTTTACTTCAGAAATTATTTCTGATCTGATTTCTTCTATACCTTTCTGCAGTTTTTTTTTTTTACTTTCAATGCTATTATTTCAGAGATTTCAGGTGTGTGATTTCCAATTTCCTCTATGCTAGTGTTATCTGCATTTGTACTGGGTGGACATTGGGCCTGAGACTACTTTGTGTTCCTTCTCTTTGTCATTTTGTGTACCACTGATTTTTGACCTTTGGTGTAGAGCTGAAATAGAGTTGCTACCTTAGCACCTGGTCCAGATTTATGAGGTTCATACTCCTCCAGGTGGGTGTGGCTTGGGTCTGGCTGCTGTGCTCCGTTGTTCCTCCTGCAGCCTTGCAGGTGAACCCTTTGTGTCACACTGGCAAAATGTCCTGTTCCTGTCAGCTGGGTGGATCTTGCCTCTAGCCTCTTTGCAGTGAGTTTGGCTGAAGGGTTTCATGCTGGGCCTGTGCTCTGTGATTCAGGATCCAGCAGCCTGGGTGGTCTCACTCACAGGCCAGGCCTGCAGTCTGTGTCATTGCTTCTGCACTGCATTTCTGTGGAACATTTTCTTTTCTTTCTTTCTTTCTTTCTTTCTTTCTTTCTTTCTTTCTTTCTTTCTTTCTTTCTTTCTTTCTTTCTTTCTTTCTTTCCTTCCTTCCTTCCTTCCTTCCTTCCTTCCTTCCTTCCTTCCTTCCTTCCTTCCTTCCTTCCTTCCTTCCTTTTTCTGTGGTACCAGGAATCAAACTGAGATCTGGAGCTTGCCAGGCAGTCTCTTATGCCACCAAGTTATATCTCTGGCTTTTCATCTCCTGATTTATTTGTTAATGACACTTAGGTTAATTCCACAATTCAGCTCACATGAATATAACTGTAATGAATATTGAAGAGAATGCATATCCTTTGTATACTGATTTCAACCCTTTTAAGTAAATACTCGAAGGATTAATAAATTACATGATTATTTCAGTTTTAGTTTTTGAAGATTGTCTATAAAAATCTTTATAAAGGCTTTATTAATTAACATTCCTACAAACAGTATATAAATGGTCTGTTTCCTCTGTTCTTGTCTTTGATAATAACAGTGCTAACAGGTATGAGGTGATCTATTACTTCGTTTTAATTTACATTTGTCCAGTCATTTGTGTTTTTTGTTGTGTCTTCTGTTGAGAAATATCTTAAAGTCCTTTCCCTATATTTATTTATTTATTTAGTTTTGTGGTATGAGGGAACAAACTCAGGACCTTGTGTTTGCAAGGTGTGTTAGTTGATACACTGAGTCAACTCGGCTGAATCAGCTCCTTCAGTTCTCAGCGTGGGGGCCTAGCCCTGCAGGTAGGCAGGGCCCAGGAATTGAGAAAGGCTTCCTGCTGCCCTGCCTTGCTTCCTGCCACCCTGCCCCACTTCGGTGGAGAAGCTCCAGTCTTTGGAGGAGCTTAATCTACACAGCCGTGCCTCTTTAGAGGAGCTGCGACACTGCCAGTCTTTGCAGTCAGCGTAGAAGGAAGAGAGAGGCTTGAGGGACACTACAGCTGCTGGTCCTCCTCTGCTCTCCATTGCTTTCTGCCTCCATGAACTACAGTTGTTTGCCTTGGAGGCAGAGGAGTGTGGACTGCACCCTCCAGAAACTGAGCTACCCTTCCTTCCTTCATTTTGAGTGTTGAGTATTAGTCCCAGCAACGAGTAAAAGGTAACTAAGACACCAGACAAACACTTATTCCACTGAGCTATCTCCCCAGCCTTCTTCTTTTCTTTTTTTTTTTTTTTTTTTTTGCAGAACCTGGGCTTGAACTCAGGCCCTTGCGCTTGTCACGAAGTGCTTATTCCACTGAGCCATCTCCGCAGCCCGCCCCCCCTTTTCATATTTTTAACTGATTTAATTTTTTTTTTTTCTTTATAGAGCATTTGGAATTTCTTATGCATTCCGGGTATTTACCCATTATCTTCTACAGTTGGATAGTTTTACCAGCTCCACTTATTGATCAGATTATCTTTCTCTGTTATTTATTTTTGGCATCTTTATCCATAATCAACTGACCATAAATAACTAGATTTCTTTCTTGGATTTCATTGTTTCATTGGTTTTTTATTTTTGTTTGTTGGCATAACTGGGGATTGAACTCAGATCCTTGCACTTGCCAGGGAAGCACTTATTCTACTGAGCCATCTCCCCAGCCCTGTTTCATTGGTTTATATGTCTGTTTTATGTCATTATAATTTACCATAAATTAGAAGTAAATTTTGAAGGAGATAATATGGTACCTATAGCCTTTTCCATTTTGGTTAATACTATTTTGGCAATTGAGGGCCTTTTGTGGTCCCAGTGTTGTTGTTGTTTTTTTTTTTTTTTTTTGTCTTTTTGAGACAGGGTCTCACTATGCAGTTCAGGCTGGCCTTAAGCTCACTTTGTAGCTCAGGCTGGTCTCGAACTCACAACAATCCTCCTGCCTCAGCCTCCCGAGTGCTGGGATTACAGGCATGCGCCACCATGCCTGGCTTTTTTTTTCTCTTATTTCTGTAAAAATAAAATCATTGGAATTTTGTGATAGATTACTTTGAATCTGTAAGTTGCTTTTGCCAATTCAGTATGGACATTTTAATAATATCAATCCTTATAACCCAGGAAAATGGGATACCTTTCTATTTATTGTTTTTATCTTCAATTTCTTTCATCAACATATAGTTTTCAACATACCTTCTAAGTCAGTGTTATTCAGATGTTTCACAGATATTGTAAATCAGATTATTTTCTTTATTTCTATTTGAAGTAGTTCATTATTAGTGTATAGTGTTGCTACTAGTTTTTTTGAGTAGGAGGCAATCTCCAAACACATTATTTTCTATGCTTTACCACTGAAGAACATCACACAGTAAAGCTGGCAGTCATAGAATCTTCAATAGCTAGAATTCTTTTTAAAATTAAAAACATTTTATTTTATTAGCTTGCTTGTGATATATAATAATTATATTCATCTGGGGGACTTATATATATGCATATGTATCATATTCAATTGTATATTTGGGCCTTTCTAATATATATCCTGTATCTTGGTCATGTTTAATCTCTATTTTCCCTACTCTTGTCTCTCCTATCCTCCCCTTTTTTTGGTGGGACTTGTGTTTGAACTCAGGCCCTTGTTCAAAGGGAAGCACTTATTCTACTGAGCCATCTCCCTGGCCCTTTCCTCTTCTTTTTTTTTGCCTTTTTGAGACAGGGTCTCACTATGCAGTTCAGGCTGGTCTCGAACTCACAACAATCCTCCTGCCTCAGCCTCCCGAGTGCTGGGATTACAGGCATGCGCCACCACACCCGGCTTCCTCTTCTTTTAAGACTCCTTTTTTTAATCTCTGAAAACATACCTCCCTGTCTCTTATCATCTCTCCTTGATTTTGCTCTTTATGTTATTTCTATTTTGGGTTTTCCATATAAGATTAACCATGCAATAGTTTTATGCCAGATTTATTTCATTTAACATTATCATCTCAGGCTGAGAAAATAATAGCTCAGTGACATAGGCACCTTCCCAGTACTGAAAAAAAAAAAAAAAAGCAAGAGCATTATCATCTCAAGATGCATCCTTTTTTCTATAAATGACCCAAATTTATTCTTCCTTATGGCTGCAATATATAGTATTTTCCTTATCCATTCATCCATTGATGGAAGTCTAGGTTTTGTCTGCATTTAGCTATTATGATTAGCACTGCTATGAACATGTATGTGCTTACATTATTTTAATGAGTTGACATTAACTTTGGAATGACACCAAGGAGAGATATATCTGAGTCAAATAGAATTTATACTTTTAGTTAATTTTGAAGAACCCCAAGGAGATATTTATTATGTTTATAGTTGGTTTATTCCTAGAAAAAATATTTATGTTATTTTATTTTTTAAAGAGAACACAAAATTGTATTAAAACAGAAAAGTTTCAAGTGATACAGAATTTCGCTTAACAAAATAAGATGAACTTCACAGTACCTGTTGTAATGCAGTGTTGTCTTCTAAATAGTAGTTCATATTACCAGATATTTTCATGCCAAGTTGGAAAAGAAATTAAGAAGAGAAAAAGGACAAACAATACAAATTGAAAACGAGACAATACAAATTAAGTATTAATTATTCCTTTCCATAGAGCAGCAGAAATCCACAGTGCAGTTGTCCAATTCATCTTGTATGTGTGTGTGTGTGTATATATATATATATATATATATATATATATATATATATATATATATTTCCCTCACTACCCCTCCTGTGTTCAATTCCATAATTCCTTTCTTTTGAACAAATTTATTTCCTTTTCCCGGTATCTGTTGTGCCCTTCAGATTTTATTTTCTCTTTCAGGTTCTCATACTAAGGAGATAATACAGTGTTTGTACATGTGGGTCGGATTTATTTCATTTCAGAGTACAATTTCTAGTTGTTCCCATTTACCAGTAAAAGCCTCAAATTTATCCTTTTCTAGCTGAATAATATTCCACTGTGTAAAATTACATCTTCTTTATCCCTTCCTCAGTCAATGGACATTTGGGTTGTTTTCAAGAGTTAACTATGACAAATTACATTGCTATAAACATGGGTGCATATATGTCACTGTGGTATGATGCTTTTAGTTCTTCCAGAAAAATACCCAGGAGAATACCTGGATTGAATGGGACCACTAATCCTAGCTTTTTAAGGTATTTCCACACTGATTTCCATAGTGGTTGCATCAGTCTACACCACCTCTAACTGTGGAGAAGGGCCCTGGAACAATTTAGAAAGATCCTTTTCTTTCGGCTATTTAACCAGCATTTGTTGTTTGAATCCTGATGGTATATTTTCTTATCAAAGATAGAATCTCAATGTTGTTTTAGTTTTCATTTTTCTAGTATTCAAAGATGCTGAACATTTTTCCTGTACGTAGTGTCCATATGTACTTATTTTGTGAAGTATCTGTTCATTGAAGTGTCATTGTTTTTCAGGATGTAATTTTTTTCTGAGTGTTTTATATATTCTAAGTATTTGTCTGAGGAGAATTCCAGCCATGCTGACTTACCTGGGATCCAGCTCCATCATGTTATCTTAGATGGATGCTGGTGTCTATCTGCATTTTCTTATTTATTTATTTATTTATATTTTATTTGTGCAGGGTCTCAGTATGCAGCTCACACTCATAGTGATCCTCCTGTTCTCAGGCTCCCCAGTACTGGGATTACAGGCACGTGCTACCACACCAGGATTCAATTGCTGGCTCAGCATGCCTAGGGGCAAGGCCAGCATGGCACGTGGTGCCAGGTATGGAATTCTGGCCCCTGCGTTTGCCTAAACAGGTGATGCTTAGTTTGCTGAGCTATCTCTCCAGCCTTGCATTTTCTTTACTTTATGGCTAGAAATTCCCACAAAGCATAAGAAGGGAAATTTTATGGTTTTCTCAGTCATTTCCATCTCTCAGAAAGCATTGTCATCTATTGCCTATTTCCTGGATCTTGGAAACTGTTATTTCATATATTTATCTGAGTATTTTAGTGGTTTCACCCAAGAAGTGAAATCTATGTTACTCTTCTTTGGCCAGATGCAAAAGCCTCATGAGACTATTTTTATGCATTTACTCTACTGAGCCATCTCCCCAGCCCCTATGCATTTAAAAATATCCTGTTCAGTAAGATCCAGCTGGGCTTCCCCAAATTATTCAAGTCATCTCTCAGGTAATAATTATTGTTTACGTTTCTTCTGTGGCTACCAAGTTGAACATGTTTCCCCATTCAATATTATTTTTACATTCAGTTTTCTAATATGTAATATTTTGATGAATACATTTCATGTTGTGATGAAGATATTTATTTTTATTTCTATTTCTATTTTAGTCGTAAAGATTGAATCCAAGACCTCATTCATGCTACACACAAATTTTTCCAGTGAGCTACCCTTCCAGCTCCAAGAACATTTGCAATTAAAGTATATGATTGGCATGCACTTTGTGCAAACACACAGAATACATAGTAACAGATCTCTACTGACATCTTAAAAAGTGAAATTAGATGTTCCGATTTTTAAAGGATTTAATTTTGAATGATTCAGTCTTTGTTATTGCTTCTGGTGAAGAACAGATGTTCATTAAAATCCTGGTTTAATTTTGAAAATTCTCCTTTACAGCTTGAGCCTTTTTTAGGGTGCAATGTTCCTTCTGTGTGTCTCTCTATACAATTTTAGTCTTTCTTTGCAGATAGGGAAATGAACTCAGGGTGATTAAAGGATATGGTTGAGATCCCAGAGCTAGTAATTGGTAGGGGTCTAGTTGATTCCAAAGCTAAATTTCATCTCAATGTTGCTCTCCATTATGAAACCTAATAAGTTTTAATGATTCTTTGACAGAAATTCTTTCCCTTTTTTAGTGGTTTTGTCTTCTTAACAAAGAGGGCTAAAAGAAAGTCATTTAAGATAAGACAGTCCAGAGGCCAGCAAGGTAGCTCAGCAGACTAAGCGCCTGCCTTGGCAAGCACAGGGACAATGGTTCAATCTCTAGTCCCATATACCACGCTGGCCCCACTCCTGGGGCATGCTGAATAGGGGATGAAGTCTGGGGGCGGTGGCACACCTATAATCCCAGCACTGGGGAGACTGAAAACAGGAGGAATGCTATGAGTCCAAGCTGCATATTAAGACCTTGTACCAAATACATTGAAAAAAAATAATAAGGCAGTCCACATCCTGGTGTAGTGGTTTATGCTTGTAATCTCAGAACTCAGGGAGCTAAAGCAGGAGGCCAGCACAAACTGCATAATGAAATCCTGTGTCAAAAAGACAAAACACACAGTCACATACCCACACCCATACCCACACCCACCCACACACACACACACTACAGTCCAATATTAATCAAAGTTGGTGATTATGTACCTGAATTTACTCAGGGATTACATTGAGTGATATGGCATGACTATGTCATACCTAAAGACCAGGAATAGATTACATTTAATGACTGCAATAAACTAATAATATGCTAAAACATTTTTTAAACAGGACCTTTCAAATTTCTACCAGTGGAGATATATTTGCTCTTCAAGCTCACCCCAGTTGTTTTGGTCATGACAGCATATTTGACTTAAGGTTTCTCTGTTGAACTTATAGGAGCTTCTCTTAGTAAGGGTCTACACTAGATGAAAAATTGAGTTTTGATCTCTCATGGATTTCCTTAAAATGGTGTGGTATATGGTGAGTGGATATGCTTCCTGAAAAACAGGGGATGAAATCATACGGATCTCACAATGGCCCATTTCAGTTTCCCATATGTTGCTCCTCCATGACAGGAAATCCAGATTTCACATTATGGGGGGCAGTCAAGTTTGAGCCTGGAGGCCATGGACAGGGAGCCTGTCATCAGAGGAAGTGAAGAACATGAGCCCAGAAAAAGACAAAACACACAATCACACACACACACACACATGCACACACACACAGAAAGTGAGAGGGGGAAAAAGCCTGGATTCATGGACAGGGCCCACAGTTTATCTGAATTGCCTTCAGTCTCAGGCAAGGTTTAGCATCAGGTCACTGGTGCCTATCATTATGGCAATGATGGATTATTTTTATTAAGCATTTTGTGTTTGTGTAAGAGTTTTCAGTCATTAATCATTTAACTTTCATGCATCAAGAGACTTTTGTAAATGGGAAAGAAATAACACAATCCTTATTTTACAGTGAGAAATACAGAAGTAACATTGCTTGCCACTATTACATACTGAAGGAGCTAAAGGGATACATTGGAAAGGGAGGAATGAGACAAGGAGTTTGAAGAGTTTTGTTGCAAAATAAATGAGGTTTTCTGTTTATATACAAAATTGGCTTGCTTACTTTTAATTTTTAAAGCATAGATCGTGAAGTGTACTGAAGGAAAAAGACAGACTTACCTGATTATGATATGCAGTGTGAAAATTCTGCTGGATTCCCATGTAGCTTTTGGGAATACATGCAAGAAGTACAGACTGTAAGGCATGGTCAATCTTGCTTTCTAATAAGAGAGACAATATAAGTGAACACATTCAGTGCGGTGTGAGTTCAGTGGAACTCTGAGATGACTATGTAGATATCATGTAGCCTAGAATAATCTAGTAGGCTTCCTGGAGAGGATGTGTTTTAAATTTCTCTTAAAAACAAGCAAAAAGCAAAGTTGCAAAGAATTTTCAGATGAGATACTTCAAAATTTATACCTCCTTCTTTCTATAGAGTGCAAATATCTACCCCCCAAAATTGTAAATATTACAGTTAGGAGTCATCACTGGAAGGCTCCATGAGGGTACATTCTATAATAAAATAGGAAATGAAGTTTCCTGGCCATGAGGTCTTTGAGATCCAGCACCTGGTTGTGGTCGAGGGGGACATGGGATGGATTTGCATGGCAGAAAGTATTACTGAAAATCACTTGAATTAGCTTAGCAAAGAAGTGAAATAGCGCCTTAGGGATTAGCATGGCCTTTGTTGGGACAGGGAACACAGAGAAGGTTGGGACTAATAATACACATCCTTGAATGTAAGGTAGACCTTGGATTTATATCTGTTTATTATTTGTAAAAACTTTTAAAATGCCTACTTTATATATCAGTGAGTGAAATAAAAGAAAGTCTGGCAAATACTTAGATGGCACATGGCTCCAGACACGTGTAGCTGGAGCTTGTATGAAGTCTGAAGCTTATACAATTTTGAAGGGCTTATTTAAGAAGAAACATAAAGAAAAAAATGCTCCAACTCTGATTATAAAATCAGTAAAGTAGATATTTAGAAAAAATAAAGCACAGTAAGTTATTTGTTTAAGTAAGCTGGTAAATAGCACATACACCACAACATCCAGAAAAATAGCACGTTATTTTTTAAATGGCCTGAAATACTTCTATTTTGTATCCACATGTGCATCAATGCACATCATGATGGCTTCTTCATGCTGTACCATATATGAATAACAGAAGCACATTTTAACTTCCCTCTAGTATGGGATCCAACTTTGATTTTTTATTGTTGAAAGCTTAGATAAATGTTTTTCAGGATCACAACTTGTGGCTTGGGATCACATTCATGCAAAATTGCACAACTGTTATTAAAGTTAGGAAAACATTTTCAAGATATTACATCTAAGAGCTGTAAGGTCTAGACAGCTTTTCTGACTAGCTTCTGACTCTGTAAATTTCAAATGTTTCTCTTCGCCTGTCCCCCTAATCTTGAAAATTGGGTTTTGTAGGATGCATTTTCCTCTCTTCATGATATATGTTCAACACTTAGTTCACTGGTTGTGCAGTCAACAGTAAGCATATTTCTGAAATTCATAGATATAATTGGGTGGTTAGCAAACAACTTTGCAAGGAAGTGCCATGTGCCAGAAGATACACTCTGTTAATGTTAAAAGTACTTTCAACCCAGCTTCATGCCACCCAACACATAGGTGAATTTCAGGTAATCTTAAGTAATAGTGTTAAGTAATTTTATAAACTATATCTCCCCAAATTATAACCATGATGGGGCCCCTTCAGGACACATAGAAGGGACTCAAGCCACTAGGTTTATAATCAATTGCCTCTATGTATCAGAGCAATATGCTGAACAAGTCCCTCTCACTACACTGCCAATTACTGCTCAGAGTGAGCAAGATGGTACCAGAATCTGGAATATTGAATTCAAGAGACCTTTCCATGAGAAATGCATTTTATCTAAACACAGATATATGATGTATATTTCTTTCATCAGTGTTGAATTTAAATTGAGTTGAGTTGTGAGCATCTGGTGTAAACTGAGGAAAGAAAACTGTTCGTTTTACATGTAGCTGCTTTCTTCTATCAATATTAGCATGTTATGTTTAAATTCAAGACTCCTCTTTGAGATCTCTGTAATTTACCTAGCTCTGAATTCTTTCATCTTTCAGAAAAATCTCTTCTGAAGGTACTGCAATTTCACCACCCATAATGAAGATCATAGAGCTAAGCTAATAAGTTTGTCTCACCTGCCTGAGAGCAACGCCACATGATCCCGGGCAGAGATAGAGGTAACCACTGAGAAACAGGGGCGAACGTGGTGGTGGCCATCTCTGAAATGTGAACCCCTCAGAAACATGCTGCCTAGCCTCAGAAAATGGGTAAAACAAATAAAGCTGCTGCATACACTGGCTCCTTCCACATCTGCAGGACATTTAGCTTCTTGCATCTGGTAGTGTTTGTGCAAATATAATTCCATATTCACTAATAATTCCTGGGGCTAAAGGCCCCCCCCCCTTGGGTAACCTTGTTAATATTCTCTGAAGGCCTGGTGTGAACGCCTCATAGCATTTTGATTAGAATTCAATCCTGTGTTTTTTTCTCCTTCTCTGTCTCTTTCTCCCTCACTCCTCTCATGCTTTTCTGGCCCCTGGTTTCCTGGCCACCCACATCAGGAGACATTCTCCCTCCCTTCCACTTTCCATTCTCAGTTTCAAGGAATTTCCTTGTGTCAAAGGCAAAGTGTGATTGACATATTTTTCCCCTCTTAAGAGCAGTCATCTCAGTGTTTGATTTAACCATCTCCTTATGGTGCTCATACAGTCATTACCTGGGTAAAAGAGACCTCCTGATTACCCTTATGCTTGTGCACCAGCTCAGCCCCATTCAGTTCAGACTTTTAGATTGCTGTTCTTATTTCCCATATTTTGGCTTGGGTGGGTAGCAGTGGCACTAGGAAATATCTTCTGGTGAGTTTTACCTTGAGGTTTAAAGAATTTTAGGTATCCACAAGCAGTTAGACAGCTGCCTCCTGCCAATGCCCTGTGCTGCCAACAAAGTCATTTGTTGCACTACAGACCCAGGGAAAGAAGAAACAAAATGAGTTGTTCAGTTTTGTATTCACCAGCTCTAGGCAAGTTGTATTCCTTTAGTTCTTTAGTCTTCTTGGCCTCTTTAATTGTCTCATAGGAGAAAAAAAGAATCATGAAAAAAGATAGAAATAGCATGAGGAATTATATTTAAGCCCAAGAATTTCTTGGCAATAAAGGCTATTAGCGCCGAAGTGAGCCTGGAATGTATGCACTCTCAGGGTCTTTAAAACAGACTGTGTCATCATTAAATTATCGTGGCTTCTGAGGACCTCTGTCTGCCCTAAGGGAGTAAACTAGATGACCTTGGAAGGCCACTTGCAGCTTTTCAATTCAGCGGCAATCTTCTTTTTTGTGTTAAGGGCTGCATTTCTCACAGGGTTGGAACAGATTGTCTTAAGGGAATTACTCATGTCTTTCCAGAAGTAGACTGAATCACACCCCACTGTTTTCCAGTAATGAGTCACATCTTCTGCTGTGGACTATGACAAGCTCTCTACGCACAGCTCCTGATTATAGGCAGCTCTACTGTAGTGCAATAATTATCTGCTTAAGGAAGACTTCCACCCCTGGTCTCACTGATTCAGAGGAAAACAAAGTGCTAGAAGATACAAGTTTTGGATGTGCAGTAACAAAATTTTTTCCCCGCTGACATCACAACAGAAATGGTAGCTCTAATAAAAATCTATACGTTTATAACTATTAAACTTTAATTCATTGTGTAAAACCAGCATTGACTGGTATTTCACTTTTAATCTGATTAACAAGAAATATGATTGCCAAAATATTATTAGTGTAGTATAACATAAATACTTTCTACTCACCATTAACATCCATGTTATGACAAAGTATGAAGCCAATCAAGTAAAGCAAGTATATGTTCTTATATTACTGTGAATAGTATTAGATGTCTTATGAATTGTGTTTTTTCATTGACACATAATGATTCTACATATTTATAAGACATACTGTGTGATAGTCTGATGTATATATAAAATGAATAATAATCAAATAGGATAATTATCACTTTCTTCTCCTTAAAAATTTGTTACTTTACTTTGGGAATATTTGAGTTGTTTTCTTTATAAATTACAAACTACTGTATGTTGGTACCAGCTATCTAACTTGCTTCTTTCCTTGCTTTCTCTCCTTCCTACTCTATAGTAATTATTATTCTACTTTCTATTGGACTTTTTTTTAAGCTTCCATGTATAAGTGAAAGCACATAATATTTGCCTTTCTGGGTCAGTCTTATTTTTCCTAACATAATGCCTTTCAGTTCTACATATGTAGAGCAAGAAAAAATACAATTTCTTACTTTTATGATTAAATAATATTTCATCATGGATACATTTCACATTTCCTGTGCATTCACATGCTGAGAGACACAGAGGTTGATTCCACACCATAGCTATGGTGAACAGTGCTGCAATAAGCAGGGTAATTCTGTTATCTCTTCTATGATCCCTTTCCTTTGGATTATACACAGTAGTGAGATAGTTGGCATATGGTAGAACTATATTGGCTTATTTAGGGAGCCTGAATGTTTTTCGTAATGACTATACTAATTCAAATTCTCACCAATAATATAACAGTTCTTTGTGTACTTCTTTGAAAACTGTGGTTTCAATTGATAATTACATCTTATTACCTTAGGGGAGCTGGACTCTTGAAGAAAGATCATTTAAAGCCATTATATAAATACCCACTGCATGTTAGCCAGTGAGCTACCAGGACCAGTGACTGAGCCTGAAAGTAGAGAATAGGACTGTGTGAAAAGATGATTACACTAGAAACACTGGCCTAAAAAGAGATAGCATGGATCCCAATATAGTTCTGTCTTATCTCAATTTCTTATTCCCGATTTCCAAGTACCATTCACTGAACACAAGAACTGAAGAGCTTTTATGGTCCAAAAACGAGTTTAAATATTTTCTCTACCCGGTTTGTATTTTCAAGCCACATGTTTAACTGAAACAGTAGTTTTCATAAGTTTTATTACCTGCAGTGTACTGTAGCACCTCTCCTTATTTTGAGAGGATTACAATACTGACCTGTGAGGCTAAAGGACTCTAGCCCCACTTGGGGGGTGTTCTTATTTTCTGATCCTTCCCAAGGCTCTAGAAGAGGTCTTTCTTGTGTCTCTGTCCTTAGTGGCACATTGCTTGCGACAGTGAAGTAATTTTGCACTCCTGAGGGCTCTACTTTTCTACCATGTACTCTTGTGAAATGGAATGCCCCTGCAACCAGTCTAACTCTGGATGTTGCTCTCCCTTTGTCCAAGAGTGGAGGCAGAGCCTTTCAGTCTTCACAGTATAGCCAAGAACAGACTGTAACAATGAGGGTTACTTTAGTCTGCTTTAGACTGCATATTTTCCCCATCTGTTGCAGAAAAATCTTTCCATCCAATTTCCATTTTCTTCTCCTTTAAAGAAAAGGATTTTTATTTGCTATGCTGATGAACCATCATAAAAGGGTATTTTCCCCATCTTCTTTTGAGGGTAGGGATGTTATATTCATAAGATTAATTTTTGGCTAATACAGCAAAAGTGGATTTCAGAGAAGGCTTCTTACAGGAGCTGATACAAGTGGAAGTCCTTTCTTTTTATCTTGTTGCCTGGGATGAAGATGTGATGAAAGGGCTTGTAGTAATCATCTTAAAACATGAACTGGAAAAAAAAAAACCACGAGGTCATTTTGAGACTGGAAGCTGATGTAAGAATGATAGAACAGAAATGAGGAAATGGAATCCCCCTTACCTGGCAAGACCATCACAGTATCTTTGGACTCGTCCTTCTGGTCTCCTTTTTCTGTTTATGTCACTGTTATATTGGCTTTCTGTACTCTGTAAGCAAATCCAATTATAGCACAGTGGCTGTGAGCCTGCTTCCCTCAGAGGCTACAGCAGCTAGCCTTGTTCTGTGTGGCACAGTCCAGGGTCTCCCCACCATCTGATAAATCCTACTACTATGTTTAGGTTCTACAAAGATTCATCTATACAAAACCAGGGCCCAGTGGAAAACAGTTATTTTCCTTACTGTAAGCCATAACTGCCAATTTTTCATCTCCTGAGCCAAAAGCTGCCTCTTTTCCAAACAATTGAGAGTTATTATGATTATTCATTTAGACCCTCTTTCCTCAGAGGCGTGGCTTCCCCTAATGCTGCCATTAGAAAGCACATAAAATTTAAGTTCCAGCTACACTTCAGATCCTCATATCTGAAAAACATGACAAAAATTTAAAATACACATCAACCACAAGTGGTTTTAAAATATATTCTCATGTATTAGTTTTGGAATCCCTACCCTAGTGGCTCTTTTTTTCCTAGTCATTCTTAAATGCTATTTTTTGATGATCTTGCCCATGTATACATCTTTCATAAACAGCAACATATGACTATCAACTCAGAAATGCATGATTTCACATACATGAACATGAGTCTTTCTTTTTCTTCTCTTGATTTCTTTTTTTTTTCTTTTCTTTCTTCTTGAGACTGGGTCTTACTGTATAGCTCAGCCCACCCTTGAACTCGTGGCAATCCTCCTGCATCAGGCTTCCAAGTGCTAGGATCACAGCAATGCACCTCTATGCCCAAGACCAGATTTTATATACTCCCATATCAAGGTGTATACCCTTGAGTATATACTCCAGCACATTTATTCACATGTTCAAAGGAATACAAACTGACTATTACTAAATAGGAAACACAAGAAATACTATAGATATAACAGCTAGATAGACTAGACAAATAGAATATAAACAAGCAAAGCATGGTATTCCATTTTAATGGCATTGCCATAATACAAATTCTTTATGTGGTCTAAGATTAGTTTCTACAGATGCTGATTAGAGAAGCTGACTTGTAGCACAGCCCAATGTTACTGCTAAGTCAGCCTTGAAAGGCTGACTTTATGGTAGTAGGACAATTCATGATAGCAGAAATAGTATGAGTTGTATTCAACTCTTTGATTTTAATAAGAGACTTCAACATTTTTTTTGTGGTCTCATTATAGGCAATCAACAAGGTTTTGAAATATGACTGAGTGATTAATCTCTGTGCAGACACACAAAAGGCATTCTTATCCCATTTGGTATACTTGAAGAAGAGAGAGAAAGCAAGCCAATTGTCATTATAGCATAAGTTGAAGGTAGACCATGGGAAGGGAGTTGGAGTAGAGAAAACACCCCTTTGTATGCCATCTCACCCTCTCCCAGCAGCTTATTTGCACTCACAGCATTGAGACTGTGAAGATGATCCTTGGATTCCAAAGATCAAGACATCTGTTGCTCCCTGGAGAGCCTGCTCTAGAAACAGACAGAACCAAAATTTTTATTTGGATGTATTCTCGTTTTGTTATTTCATTAGGCATTTTCATCTTATTCTTCAACTGTTCCTCTCTGTTCCCCCTGTCTGAACTTCTCAGATACTTGTATGTGCTAAGCACAGGTTGGCTTGCTGTCTATTGGCAAAATGGGACGTATTTAGGGATTTTCATTTTTCTTTATAAAATTGTTATGGTTTGTGTCTAGGTGTCCCCCCAAAGCTTTCTGGAGTTTGTCATTAACTCATGGCCCACTGGGATTATGTGTGATCCAAGGCCAGGATTATGGGTTTCAGTACTGCTGGGATTATGGGTGTGAGTACTACATCCCACCCTGGGGCAGAGAGCCTGAATGTAATATAAGAGACAGAGAAACAGACTTTATTTAGCTATTGCTCTTTGTTGTCATTGCTGTTTGGATGCCATGAAGTGCTGCTCTCTGCCATGTACCCTTCTACCTTGGAGCCAGCTGAATATGGACTGAAACTTCAGTAACTGTGAGCTAAATAAAACTTTTCCCCTTCATTTTGGATGTTGGGTATTTGTCCCAGCAACAAGAGAAGAATAACCAAGACAAAAATAATATATCCAGTATTATTTAATCATTTTGATGGCTCTTTTCTTAATTCTACCTAATTTAAAAGTAAGCTAAGGATCAGTGAGATAGCTCAGCAGACCAAATGCCTGTTTATCAAGCACAGGGACCTGGGTTTGATGTCCTGTACCACATGCCACACCAGCCCCACCTCGCAGGATGCTGAGCCAACCACCAAGACCAGGTATGTGGTGCACACCTGTAATTCCAGTGCTGGGGAGGCTGAAAACAGGAGGATCATTACAAGTCTGAGCTGTGTATCAAGAACCCATGCCAAATACATTAAGAAGATCAAATTTTTGCTCCTGTGTATTGAAAATGAGGCTATTGCAAACTCATACAAGATCCAGACAGTAGAAGCAACTCATCTCTATGTCTTAAACTTCATATTCTCAGTAGTCTTAAATAGTGCAGACTGCAAAAGACCAGAGAAAGTAAGAAAAAGGGAAAAAGCTGGGTTCAGAGCTGGAGTGCACAGTAATTTTAGGTTTTATTTATACATTTTCTTAATGATTGGCATAAGTGATAGTTGTATTTGGGTCAAAAGTCAAAGATACAAATGTTATTCAGTGAACAGAAACAATTATTTGTAATCCTATCCACCCAGCTCACTGAAATTTGAAAGAAACATCAGATATCTCTGTACATTCCATTCCAGAGATATCTCACGCACATTCAGCCAAATTTGTGTGCACATTCTCTTTTCCTTCCATTGTACAATGGTTATTATATGTCTTTTGCTTTCTTCTGGTGTTTCTTTCAGCAATATATCTTGGAAATTTGGAGATTAAGACATATGCATACATAAATAGTACCTCAAATGTTTTTATGGATATATGGTATACCTATGATATAAATGTATGATAATGTTACTGTCTTCAATCAATGAATGTCTATAATCTTCAGTTTTTCAGGATCAGCATAAATGGGCATTTAAATATACCCATATATTAATTATAGAAAATGCCTTGCATTTTGCACAATATATAGCCAATTATGTAAAATTCCTGGGTTA
This sequence comes from Ctenomys sociabilis, assembly GCA_004027165.1. Lineage (NCBI taxonomy): Eukaryota > Metazoa > Chordata > Mammalia > Rodentia > Ctenomyidae > Ctenomys > Ctenomys sociabilis. The sequence continues at coordinate 55,351 of PVKA01008178.1, read as the reverse complement.
AAAAGTGTATACACTAACACTATGATGGTTACTGACTGATTGTATGAACTCTTACATTATTAATGTACACACCCAAAATTATATCCATATCCATACAAAAATCATAAGAACTTTGGAATTCTGATAAAAGGATCAATACAGGTTTTCTTTGCATATTTCTTTTATCATGAGTGAAATTGGGTTTTGTTTTGTGAGTTGAAGAGACACTTGTTTTCCCTTTCCAGTGGATGGTCCATTTCCTTTATTTATATTTTTATTAAGTTGGTCTTGCACTGATTTAGAAGCATTGTTGTATATTCAGGAGATAAACTTCTTCAAATATAAATTATAAATATATTTTCCTGTATATTACCCCACAGATGACCATAATCACTTTTAATTTCATAGTGTCTGGACTTTGATTTTATGGGGGTATTTAGACAAGTTTTTCTCACTTTGGGTTTTGTTTTAAACCGTATAGTTTCTTCTATTGCTCATGCAAAGAAAAGGCAGGGATAGGTGTATGGCCCAGTGGGTATTTGCTTTACATGAGGACCTGTGTTTGATCTTCAGGTCTGTGACATAAATAAGAAAGAGGTAAATCAAATTTTGCCTGGTGGCTAACCAGTTGTTTCAACATTATTTATTAAGCAATCTTTTATTTGCCCAAAGATTTAAAATACTATTTTATAATATAAAATCTATATTATTTTTGTATTTCATTCATCTGTCATGACAATATCATAATTTCATTGTCTGTAGCTTTACAAAGTTATATATTAGAAATAATTTCCTTTCAATTATTTCTCTTTCAGAATTTCCAGTTTTATTTGTTGTTATTGTTTTCTTTTTTACTTGAATTTGAGAATCAGGTAATTTAGTTTAAAATATCATTTTGATATTTAAAAAACAACCAGGAGCATGTTAAATTTATAGATCAATATAAGAAATTTAGACATATTTGTAATAATGATTTTTCTCTAACAGTATGGCCTTCTTCATTTGTCTAGGTGTATCTCAGTTGCACTTTTATATTTAACTTTCATAGCTTATGCCCATTTATTGCCTTATTTCTTTTTGACTATAGCAAAATTTGGATCTTTGTCATCTTTTTGAAGCAACTGTATATGCATATGTAACAATTTGCTGATTAATTCTGTAATCCTCACTTTTTTTGAGGTTAGGAGGGAAGAGGAGCGTGTCTCTGCAACCCAGAGCAAAATTAGTAGCCTTTATTTATACAAGTCATTTCATAGGCTTACCTCATGGAAGATTAACATGTGATTTTTTTATAAGTGGGAAAAATTTAAGTTTTGATTAATATGAATAGACAGCATAAATTAGGAGTACTCATGGAAACTTAATCAACCATTGCTCTTTCCATTCTATTTCTTTTTTAAAAACTCAAGAACTTTATTGAAAATCAATAATAATTATGTAGCAAATTAAAAATTGTAGAAAAATATTGAAATATGAAAGATTTAAGATGTAGACAGAATAGATTTTAGAAAAATATTTTTAAATGAATGCATGAGATTAATAATAGACTGCACATTGTAAAAATTATTTACAAACTTAAATGAATATAACAATAAAAACTTGTCTAAAGTAAGCATGAAAAAGAGAGTTTACACATCAGTCATACAATAGTGTACTCTACCAAAATCAAGAAACTTATATTCATAAAATTATAATTCTCAAATTAGAAGGGGATAGGCATTAAATATTTAAACATTTAAAATTTCTGCAGGCTGGGGAAGTAGCTGAGTAGAATAAGTGCTTGTTGGCAAGTGAAAAGTTCTGAGTTCAATCTCTGGTACTAAAAAAAAGATGTAAAATTTCTGAATTTAGTTAAAATTATAGCACATTTCCAAGAAAAATGAGCCTTTGGCACAAGAAATATGAATAAAATCATACCAAGATACACAAAACTGAAATTATCCAGAACAAATTGTAAAGAAAAAAATCATTAAAACATGTATAGAGAAAAAATATTAACAATGGAAGAAGAAAATTAAACAGCATATTATTCCAAATTAGTTTTTAAAAAAAGCAAGTGGGTAACAAATTAGACTTATTTATTCAAAGGTCTGAAAAAGAAAAGAAGTTAAAAAATCTGGCCTCATTAAATTTATACTTAGCAAACATACCTTTGAAAACTAAAAGTAAAATATTTTCCAGTTATACAACCTGAAAATATTCTAATACTTCCAGATGTAGCATACAGAAAATAACAAAGACCATAACCCAGAAGGCAAGCGAAGTTGCTGTATAAAGAAACTGGATAAAGAAAACAGTGCTCTCAAAATGGTAGTTATTCAGGACTATGTAAAATGTAATCATATTAGATGAACCCATTTAAAAGGTCATTGAAGATTTACATAAAACAATATAAATCTCAGCTTATATATATTTTTTCATATGTGTGTGTGTAATTTTGTGTAAAAGACAAGGAAGACCTAATATAAAATTAATAGAAAATGGAAATGTAATTTTTATTTTTATTTATGTATTTATTTATTTTATTGAAATACAAATGTCAATCAGACAGTTTCAAGACACCTTAACAAGACAGATTCGATAAATTAATGCATTGCAAACTGTTTTCATAATGTTTTGGTATCATACAAGGTGCATACATGATATTATATTTATAGATATTATGTTAGCAGATGTCTCTTATCAGTAAATTAAGAGTGTAGCTGCTTATCTTAATTTTTATACCTGAATTATATCAAAAATTCAATAATTATTTTCCTAGGGGATGATCGTAGTACTAGAAGCTGACATAATATCCTGTCTAACCACCATTAATGCAGATCTTGCCTCTCATAGAATTATGTAGAAGTACAGCGTTATCTATCCCAACTGTATACTGTCTATACACACATCATGATTGCTTCTTTCCACACCCCTTCCTTTGTCTATACCTGTCAAAGGTGGGCACTCCATTGACATTCAACTAACTTAGGTGCTTGAATCCTACACCACAATCCAACACAGTCCAGCATTCTACAACAATAGTTGTTCAAAGAAATTGTTGACTGTATCCATTTACAGCTCAGCTTAATATTATGGCCCCACGATGTATACTTCATTTTTATACTTTTCTGCTGGATGGTTAAGACCTAGATAGATCAAGACTTAAATACCAACACATGAACTTTATATTTCCTATGTGGTCAGTGAAGTCCTCTCAGGGTTTATCTTGCAATCCTGTACATTATTCTGTAGTTCCTTTGTCTGTGTCATCCATGTGGATGAGTCACGGCCAATGCTTGACCAGTTTGCTCTCTGTGAGAGCTTGAGAGAAAGTTTTCTCTGCATGTGACTCTCCCCAGGCACACTATTGAACTTGAATCTCTTTCCTCTGTGGCTCCATAATCTCCTTGTTCAGAAAATTTGGAGCTCACCTGAGTTTCATGATGTTGCAGTACAGGTTCTCCTATGTCCTGAGTCTTTGCTGACCTTGAAAGGCTAGGGCCAAAATGTTGACTGGCCTTGTGGCTCTTCTATTTCTCCAACTCTGACTTGTGATCTTAGGTTGTTAACCATCCAGAAGAAAAGCTGATTAGTATCCTGCAGCATATGCCATTCACTTTGCCTTATCTGACTCAATTGATTTTAGTTGTTGTACGTTTCCTTTTGTGTTTCTGCCTTTTGCTTGTTATACTAGGGAGACTATACGATATTTACACATGTGTGCCTGGTTTATTTCACTTATGAGTATATGTTCAAGTGGCATCCACTTCAGTATAAATGCTTCAAACTTATCATTCTCAATAGCTGAGTAATACTCCATTATAGAGAAATACCACATCTTTTCAACCATTCCTCATGTGATGGACATCTTGGTTGTTTCCAAGATTTTGCTATCACACATTGTGCTGCTATAAACATAGCTACACATACATCTCTATGATACAATGTATCCGGATGCTTTGGGAAAATTACCAGTAGGGGGATAGCCAGCTTGAATGGGATTTCTAGTCCTACTCTTTTGAGGAGTCTCCACACTGACCTCCACAATGGTTGTACCAGTCTACATTCCTACCAGCAGTGGAGAAGTGTTCCCTTTTCCCCACAACCTCTCCAACATTTGTTGTTGGTTGATTTCCTTATGGTAGCCATTCTTTCTGGAGTGAGATGGTATCTCAGTGTTGTTTTTATTTGCATTTCACGAATGGCTAGCAATGTGGAGCATTTTTTCATATATTTATTGGCTTCTTTGATTTCATCCTCTGAGAAGCGTGTATTCATCTCAGATGCCCATTTCTGAATTGGGTCTTTAAATTTGAGGGCCCTGTTATATGTTAGCTCTTTATATATTCTAGACAGTAGTCCTCTGTCTGATTACTTATTAGTTAGGATTTTTTCAAAAAGAAAAGAAGTTAAAAAAATCTGTCCTCATTAAATTTGTACTTAGCAAACATACGTTTGAAAACTAAAAGTAAAATATTTTCAGTTATACAATCTGAAAATATTCTAATACTTCCAGATGTAGCATACAGAAAATAACAAAGACCATAACCCAGAAGGCAAGCGAAGTTGTTGTATAAAGAAACTGGACAAAGAAAACAGTGCTCTCAAAATGGTAGTTATTCAGGAGTATGTAAAATATAATCATATTAGATGAACACATTTAAAAGGTCATTGAAGATTTCCATAAAACAATATAAATCTCAGCTTATATATATTTTTTCATATTTGTGTGTGTGTGTGTGTAATTTTGTGTAAAAGACAAGGAAGAACTAATATAAAGTTAATGGAAAGTGGAATTAGAAAATATACTATGTCATATAAGTAGATTGTAAGTCAAAGATGATAGATTATAAAACATAAAATAAAAATTAAAATTGAACAGTATTCAGAAACTGAAATATTAATTCAAATTTAGTTGAATACTTGAAAACAATATTCAAAAATTAAAATTGAATTGTGAGTCCAAGAGGCCAAAATGTAGTGCATCATCTGTAAGAATCTGTGAAAAATTCAGAGTTCTCACAAAGTATTTGAATAGGTTAATATGTACAAAAATGTCAGCTAAGAAAATGTTTTCATGATAGTAAAGAATCACTAAGAGTAAAATGCAACAAAAATACTAGAATGGAAAATGTATGACCAGCACCTATAACATTAAGATATAGGATATTGCACAAAGTTCTAGTATATGATGGACACGTACAGTGTCTATGGTGCTTACTGGTAGCCAGGTGTCGCTTGTGGGACTGACTTACTGCAATTTCCTTGATATTCACCCCGTAGACCTGCACAGAATCATCATCCATAGGGTTCAGGAAAAGTCAATTTGTAGAGTGTTCCAATGGAAATGTTTTGCTGCTGTACACAAACTAATATTTGAAAGATTGCTGATGTATATATTTTTTTCTCTTGTGCTCAATAGTTTGCCCTATTTGATGGGTTATTTCCATTCTCATTCATGGAGCTGTGGTCATTTTGATCCCTCTCTCAAATATCTTTTAGTAGTCTGTATAGGATTGGCTTTGTTGTCATGAAATTCTTCAGTTGTTCTTTGTCTTGGAAGTATTTCACTTCTCCATTAAACTTGAAAGAGAGCCTTTCAGGTTGTATCAGTCTGGGATGGAATTTGTTTTCTTTGCAAGACTTGTAGTACCTTGCTCCATGCTTTTCTTGATTTGATGGTTTGTGAAGAGAAATCTGCTGTTATTCTGTTGGGTTTTCCTTTAAATGTGATCTGTTTCTTTTCTCTAGTGGCTTTTAATATATTGTTCCTGTGCTGAATTTCTGGGATGCAGATTAATATTTGCCTCGGTGTGGGTTTAATTGGGACGATGTTATCTGGAGTTCTATATGCTTTGGCTACCTGAGTGTCAGATACTTTCCCCATATTTGGGGAGTTTTCTGCTATTACTCATACCCAGATTCTATTTATATCATTTGTACTGACTCCTTCTTTCTCATTGATGCCTATTGGTCTTCTGTTGTTCATCTTTGCATTGTTTTGCAGATGGATTATTTTTTTCTGTATCCTAGTTGCTTTTAAGAGATTTTTTCTGATTTCACTAGCTGCAATGGTGTCTTTAAGGTCTGAAATTCTATCTTTATTTTCATTCAAATAGTTTCACTGGCTTGTGATTGAGGTTTTTATTTTCTGTATATTGCTTTGAATCTGCTTCATGCATTCTATTTCTTTACTATATTGCTCATTCAAGAATTCCATCCTTTTTCTATTTGCCTCTATCTTTTTATTAGTGTCTTCTTCAGAAGCACTTTGTACCTCTTGCATTATAGTTATCATTTCTTCTTTTACTTCAGAAATTATTTCTGATCTGATTTCCTCTATACCTTTATGCAGTTGTTTCTTTACTTGCAACACTATTATTTGAGAGATTTCAGGTGTGTGATTTCCAATTTGTTCTATGCTAGTGTCTCCTCTCCTGCATTTGTTTTGGGTGGGTTTGGGGCCTGAGGATGCATTTTGCTTCTTCTCTTTGTCATTTTCTATAGCACTGTCTTCTGATCTGTGGTGTAGATTTTTGGTACAGTTATTATTTTAGCATCAGTCCCAGATCTACCAAGTTCAACCTCATCCTGGAGCATGTGGCTTGGGTCTGGCTGCTGTGCTCCACTTCTTCCTGCTGCAGCCCTTGGAAGTGAGCACACTATGCCTCTCTGTCAAGATGTTCTGCTTCTGAATCAGCTGGGTGGGTCTTGGCTCCAACCTCTTTGCAGGACTTCTGCCACTTTTCACACTGGACTCACCCGGCCTGGGTGCTGACTGGATTGAGGATCCAGCAGGCCCCAGGTGGTCCCACTCACAAGCCAGGCCTGTGTGCTGTCTGGAGTGAGGGTCCAGAGGGTCCTAGGTTGATCCATTCACACACTGTGGCTGCGTACTAACTGGAGTGAGGTCTAGAGGGCCCTGGGAAGTCCCAGTCCTATAATCCTCGTTGTAAGGCACATACTGGATATATTTACTATTATTTGAGTTTCTCCAGATAATGTAGTTCGAATTATTTCTGAATTACTATTTGGGGCTAGGTGAATGTTTGTTGTTGGAGTGCAATGAGGAGAGTTTTCTTTTGTGTTGTAAGTGTATGTGGCATCATTTCTGTCCTTATCTACAGAATATCAGTCAGTGTGCCCATCTCCAGTTTAAGGCTATTAGATATTGCTCCATTGCCCCTGAGCACTGAGGAAAGTTGTTGATTTTCCTGGCTAAAAGTTATTATTAAAACTTCTCCCAAGTCATTCCAGAAGGCAAGAATTACCATGATATCAAAACCAGAGCAAGACCCAAGCAAAAAAGAGAACTACAGGCCAGTATTCCTAATGAATATAGTTCAAAAATCATCAATAAAATACTAACAAATACATTTAAGGAAATCATCAGGAAAATTTTATGCCACAACCAGGTAGGATTCATTGCAGGAATACAAGGATGGTTTAATATACACAAATCAACAAATACAATACATCACATCAAAAGAACCAAAGGAAAACATTCACATTGTCATCACAATAGATGCCCTCATTCATGGCTAAAAAAATTCCTACAGAAAAGTGGAAAAGATTGTTTTTACCTCGCTGTAATAAAAGCCATCAATGACAAACCAACAATCAACATCATCCAATTGAAAGATGAGTTGATTGTTTGTGGCAGCAAAGGCATCCTTGTTGATTAACATGTATTTTTTAATGGCTGTGTTGCAAACAGTGTCATGAGTGGCCTGATTCATGCACAATTGAAAAATACATTTCTTTCCACAACAAATAATCCTATGAATTTAAACAAAGTTTAGCTATTCTTTTCCAACCATCCGAGGCTATAATCTATTGTCCTAGGAGCTCTATGAAACCCGAGGTAAAAGGGGCTGTACAACCATATGTAACGATACCTTTAGCTAAAATACTTAAATGGCTGGTCAAATAGCTCAGTGGATTAAAGTGCCTGCAAACAGGCTCAGGGGCAAGGATTTGATCCCTGGGCTTGCTGTGCTGGCCCTGCCTGCAGGGCATGCTGAGATGGCAATTGAGAATTGAGACTGGGAGTGGTGGTGCACGCTTGTATCCCAGCTCTTGGGAGGCAGATCACTAAGTGTCCAGTCTAGTAGTGAAACCCGGAGTGCCATGTACACCCTTCTCTAAAATACAAAAATAAATAAATAAATAGATAAATGAATGAATAAAGTCTTAAAGGATACAGCTTTATGAAGAGTATAACTTGTCCCACATTATTGGGAACTTACACTTCAGTAACAAGGTGGATGTGCTGAAAACCCTCCATGGACTCCCTTACCCATTCAGTTTCTTTCAGCACCGATTGTAAGGGAGAGAGAGAAAGTGGCTCTACTCCCTGAAAGGTGGAATTTCCACCCTGTGGTGTAGTAAAAGTTTTCTGAGCTGGGAAGTTCGAGAATTTCTGCTTGTCACTCAGTTTTATAGTTGTTGCTGTTCTACCATCTTTAACTTGATTTTGAAATAGTTTTCTGAGCCAAATCTTTTGTGATCATCTGAACAAATTTATGAACAGTAAGGTTTTAATCCACATGCACATAAGAGAAAGTAAGAATCAAGAATATAACAAGCATTTCTATGTGCATCTATAGTTCTTGAGAACCTGTTTGACTCATGTTGTACACCTAATATGGGCTCAATATTGATGATATTAATTTTTCAATGTTGAGGTTATCAATATTCCTCTAGGCTTAATATTGATAATATCTACAGGTTTAATACTGAGTTCATCAACACACTTCTCTCCGTTTCTGAGCACTAGAGGTGTCTTTCTCACCTACTAAATGTTGGAATTCATCATGCCTTGGGTCTCTGTTCAAGCATCATTCTGCAAATGTCTGTTTGGCTCTTGAACTTGTGGAGTGTGGGCCATGAAAACCAGGAAGAGGGTGAAGAGATGAAGACAAGATACAAGAAGCTGGGATCAGGGGAAACCCACTGCTTGGATGAGAGGCAATGAACTGTTTAATATAATTTTCCTCTGTCTGATATGCACCTTCATTTTCAATTCTAATGATATATCTTAGACTGCTCATTGAATGGATGGATAGTGGCCTCAGCAAATGAGTTGTGAGAATTAATTCGAGAGTTCCTTCATTCCTATTAAGAGAAAGAAAGGGGAATTGAAGCCACGTTGTTGCTTGCTTTTATAAATAACAGTGATGAACCTTACTTGTGTGTGTATGCATGAATACTTGTGCTATGATTTGTGTCTAGTTGTCCCTGCAATGCCTCATGTAAGTTATGGAGCAGATGCTGTTGGAAGAGCAATGAGTGGCTTGAGGGCAGGGCCAGAGAACCAGGATGGGGCCCTTGGGCAGGGCCAGAGAGGTGTGAACCATTAAACTGGCTAGCCTGTGCTTTCTCAGAGATATGGAGAGGGTCATCCTAGACGCAGGAGCACCCCAGCCTCTCTTTTGTTGCCTTGAAATGCAGTAACTGTGAGCTAAATAAACATTTCCTTCCTTAATTTTGAGTGTTGGGTATTTATTCTAGCAACAAGAGAAGAGTAACTAATACAACTTATTATTTTTATTTTGTTGAATACTGATTATTTTTGCAATCTCATAAATATCATTGAGTGGTTGGATGTGTGTATGTGTTTGCATGTGTGTATGTATGTGCACTGGAAAGTAAACGTGGGGCCTCGGATATGCCAAGCATATGCTCTGTCCATGAAATACATCTCCAGCCAAACCTTGAGTCTTGTTTGAATCCATTTGGATCTTGTTAGTGAGGTAAATAGAATTTGATGGGGATAATTTCAGCTTTAAAGATCCAAAATTCTTTTGAGTACTGTATGTGATGCTTTGTGAATTTTGAACTATTTCACTGTGGTTACACGGAAAGGATGTACTTCCAGTCTATTGTGAGGAATTGCTCTTTCAAGGCTTTTCCAATAGCTCTTTCTCTGGCTTCCAGGGCCTCAGCTAGTTGACCAATGCAGGTTTGCTGAACAGTACTGAGCTGGATTCTGCCAGGAGTTTCTATAAAGATCTCTGGAGCTCACAATGTCTATGGCTCTTCCCTCTGTGCTTTTCCCTCTGTTGGCTCTAGCTGCCTTGCCCTTACTGAGCTTCTGGCTCCAGCTCCATTTGATGATTTCCTTGGTCTGAGTTTGTTTTGATTTTCCAGAGATGGAGAAATGCTAGGGAAAATATCATTTATTTCTAGTCACTCTGGGACCATTTTTTTTGGTTGTCCAATATTTTAAAATCATTGTTTCCTATATTTTGTCTTTCCTTGTTTTAGATGTTTCAGGAAGGAAGCTAGATCTGGTCCCTGTTATTCCCATTCTATCTTCTAAATCTCTGATTTTTTACATTTATATATATTTATATATATGGAATTTATTTTTGTGAAATAAATATAGTTTTAACATTTTTTCAATGGTCAGTCAGTTGCCCATCATCATATTTTGAATTCTTTCTTTCCCACTTCACCCTCTTTGAAATATGATCTTTATCATAAACTTTCAGAAATATTTTGACTCTTCATTCTATTACATTCATTTTTCTATGCATACCAAATAGCAACCTCTTTTAACCTACTAAAATTTCAAGGTATATTACATTGTACAGTAGGGCTAGTTTTCTATCATTTTTTATTTTTCAAAATTTCATTAACTAGTCTTACATATGATTTTTCTGCATGAATTTTATTTTTTTAAAATTCATTTATTTGTATTTTGACTTGAGTGAAAAATGGAAGCTAAGACAAAGAGAAAAATGACACAAACCAGATAACATACGAGACTTATTTTACAGATTTTCAAAACATGGATGGTTAAATATATAAATATATTTGTTTTTTAATAAAAAAATCCAACATACATCAGCAGTCCACAATAGAAGTGGATTATCAACAGAAGTTGTTTACTTGAGCCATACACAGCTCATTATATTAATATAACTTTACTTTATAAACCTCCATTTTTATATTTTCTGCTGGGTGGTTAAGAATGAGTTAAAGCAAGACCTATATAACAAAAAATTAACTTTTGTATCAGATAAGATCCGTCAGGTACCTCAGGGTTTATCCTGTAACCCTGTACCACTCTTTGTAGATCCCTTGTCAGTGTCAACCTTGTGGATGAGTCAGAGCCATTGCTTGACCAACTTTCTCTCTGTGGAAGCCTGAGAGAAAGTTTTCTCTCTGTGTGACTCTCCTTAGGCACACTATACATCATCAATCTCATTCCTCTGTGGCCCTATAATCTCCTTGATCAGAAAATTTGGGGCACTATTGAGTTACATGATGCTGCAGTACAGGTTCTCCTATGTCCTGAGTATTCAGTGACTGTGAAAGTGTAGGGCAAAAATGTTGGCTGACCTTGCAGCCTTTCTTTTTTTCCAATTTTTGATCTGAAAACTTAGGTTGTTAACACTCCAAAGAGAAGTTTATTATTACCCTGCAACATATTTTGCATGAATTTTAATATAATTTTCAAGCTCCTCAATATGCTATTTGTTGTGATTATGCTAAGTGTGTAGAGCACGGATTCCTTTGGAGATTCAGAGAAAGAGTAGGAAAAATACATAACTTAATGACTTTAATATTTGTAGTACAGCAGGAAGCAAAGACATGAATTGGGAATAAACAAGATAGAGATAAGATTCAGAATAATTGTAATTGGTGCCATTCCAATGGATCATATGTGCTATGAAGAGTGGGGTTACGAGAACCCTAAGAAAGTTTACTCCAGTGCCCTCAGCACCTTTCCAATCCTCTGAAGTCCCTGCTCCTAAGCCTGCCCAGTGAGTCAGAACTTCTGGACCGTGCTCGGGAACCCAGTTCCAGCCAATCCTAGGCCTGGTGAATGTGCGGGAGAGCTTCTGTGCTCCCCTGTATCCCATGGGCTAGAGGCACAAAAGAGGGATAACACACAGGTTCACTGTTGTGCCAGAGGGTCAAAGAAAGTTTACTTCCAAGGGCTGAAGCAGGAAGGAGTAAACACAACAGCTAGAAGTAAGCCAGACATAACTGGATAAACTCGAACTTAATAGATCTGCACCAAAATTTCAGTAGGTGCTATGGGTATAACTGCACTAAAGCTCTACATCAAGGGACATAGGTCAGTGCTATACAAAATGATAAAGACAAGGAGCTAAATGCAATCTCAGGACTCAATCCCACCCAGAACAAGTTGGAGAGGACATTAACTCATCTGAAACATATGGATTAATAGCATTGGAAGTAAAGAAACAAGAGCACAAAGGTATACAGGAACCCAGAGAAGAATCAATTTCTGAAATAGAAAAAAAATCTCTGAATTCATAGCATCTGAAGTAAAGAATCAATTACAGAAACATATGTAAGAAACCCAATGCCCAACTAGACAAGTGCAGAGGACTCAAGCTCAGCTGAAATCTATTAATAAATAGTATTGGAAGTAAAGAAGCAATAGCAGAAAGGTATAGAGGAACTCAGAGCAGAATTAATTTCTCAAATAAAAAAAGAAATCCCTGAATGCATAGCATCTAAAGTCAAGAATTAAATACAGAAACACATGGAAGAAACCCAGTCAGAAAAAAACTCTGCAGTAAAAGAATGAATAACTGCTTCTAAAGAAGATACTGATAAAAAAGAAAGAAGAGGAGGTAAGAAAAAAGATGGATTCCTGGAATGAGCAATATAGGAAGGAAATGGATCACATGAAGCAGAGTCAAAGAAATAAAGAGAAACTTAAAATCTCAATCACAAGCCAGAAACACATATGAGTCAAAGTGAAGACAGTGTTTCACATCTTGAAGACACTCATGCAGCTAGTGGAAAGGTAAGAAAGGATCTCTTAAAAACAACTAGGATACAAGAAAAAAAATCACCTTCAAGATGATGCAAAGATGAACAATGTGAGACTAATAGGCATCAATGAGAAAGATGGAGTTAGTACATATGATATAAAAAGAATATGGGCAGAAGTAATAGCAGAAAACTTCCCAAATATGAGCAAACAGTGTGACATTCAGGCAACCGAAGCTTACAGAATGCCAGATAATGTCAACCCAATTAAAAATACACCGAGACATATAATAGTCATAATCCAAGAAATCCAACACAAGAAAATATACTGAAAGTTGCTAGAAAAAACAAATAAATCACATCAAGAGGAAAACCCATCAGAATTATGGGTGATTTCTCTTCACAAAGCATAAAGATAAGAAGAGCATGGAGCAAAGTACTTCAAGTCCTCCACGAAAAAAAATTACAGCTCAGATTACTATACTCTGCAAAACTCTTTTTCAAGTTTGATGAAGGACTGGAACACTTCCATGAGAAAGAACAACTAAAGAATTTGATGATCATTCAGGCAACCATACTCAGAATATTGAAAGATGTTGTAGGCCTGGCCTGAGACAGCGTGGTCGACTCCACCATCCTCCTCGATCCTGCCCACGCCTGCACAGCCAGAGCCTGGCCTGAGACAGCAGCTGACTCCAGTGGCCTCCTGGATCCCGCCCCAAGCTCTCGCAGTGAGTGGGAATTTGCACGACTCACCAGGCTTCCCAGATCAGTGAGAGTGTGGTGAGTATGAGGGACAACCAATGGTTTCTTCCCATGCGCGCAACCCGGATCCCAGCCCCAACCCCTCCAAGCCAGTGACAGGCCTGAACCTCAGGACCCACTCACCAACTCCCTGGATCCCCTGCCCTAAAGCCAATTGAGCGAATGGGAATTTCCCAGATTCTCTGGGCATCAAAGTTCAGTGAGTGTAGAACTCAGGGCCTACTGTGCTGGAGAGACATTACCCAGGGATTCCCTGCCCACCCCCACCCCCCGACTCCCCATGGCCTGGTGAGAGCGCCAAGCACACAGTGCCAGAGAAACATTTCCAGGTGATTACTGGTCCCACTTCACAACCCCAGACCCAGTGCAGGTCGGCCTGGAGAACTCCAAGCCTGCCACGGCGGAGGGACATTTCTCACCAATCCTCGGTCTCACGCCACGAAGCGAAACCCAGCACTGCCTGGGCTGTGAGTGAGGGCTCCAGGTCTGCTGCACCAGAGGGACTTTTCCCAGCCTTCTCGGGTTACGGCCTGTAGACCCTGACCAGCACAGGCTGGCCGACCCACTACAGCCTACTCAGTGAATAAGATCATCCACTATCCTTTTATGAGCCCAGAAGACCCACCAAAGCCCAGGCCCGCCCACCTGGGAAATGACCTGCCTGACACAGGAGTGCTGATCCAGGTAAGTTTCGGATCCTTGCCCCAAAGCCAGCTAAGAAGGGGAAGTTTCATTAATTGCTCTACATCCCAGTTCGGTTTGTGCCCGCCTGAACAGGGAACCAACAGAGGGGAACCAAGGAGCTGCAGCCAAAAAGGAACTGAACACAACAGCTAGATCCAGGCATACCTGGAAAATCTCAAACTTAATAGACTGGCAACCGAATCTCATAACAAGCTAAGGTTATAGCTGCACCAAAGCTCTACAACAAAGGTCAAAGATCAGTGCTATACAAAATGACAAAGAGAAGGGGAAAAATGCAATCCCAGACCTCGAGTCCATCAGGAAGGGCAGAGGACACTAGCTCAGCTGCAACAAATGAACTAACAGATACAGCAGCAAAGGAACAACAGCGGAAAGCTATAGAGGAAATAAAACAAGAAGTAATTCCCCAAATTAAAAAAGAAATATTTGAATACATAGTATCTGAAATAAAGAAGGAATTCCAGAAACATTGGGTGGAAAAACTATACTCACCCAGAACAAGTGCAGAGAGCACTATTCCAACTGATATATATGAATTAACAGCATCTGAAGCAAAGAAACAACAGCAGAAAGATCATGAGGAACTCAAAGCAGAAATAAGTTGTGAAATCAAAAAAGAACTTTTTGAAGTCATAGGATCTGAAATACTGAAACAAGTCCAGAAATATACAGAGGAAATCCAACTTGGAAGAAACACAGCAGAAAAAGAATTAATAACTACCTCTAAAAAAATTGAGGATATCAGAAATATGATGGATTCCTTGAATGAGCAATACAGAAAAGAAATAGAACACATGAAACACAGTCAAAGAGATATAGAAGAACTAAAAATAGCAATCACGAGTCTACAAAACCGTCTGAGTGAAAGCGAAGACAGAGTTTCAGATCTTGAAGATGCCGGAGCAGGTAGTGAAAAGGTGAGAAAGGATCTCTTAAAAACAACGAGAATGCAGGAAAAAATAATCCATCACATGCAGGATGATGCCAGAATGAACAATGTGAGAATAATTGGTATCAACGAGAATGAAGGAGTCAATACAAATGACATAAAAATAATTCGGGGAGAAATAATTGCAGAAAACCTCCCAAATATGAGGAAACAATCCAACATTCAGGTCACCGAAGCATACAGAACACCAAATAACCTCAACCCAAGTAGAAACACACCGAGACAAAGAAGAGTTAAGATCGCAGAAATCCGACACAAAAATAATATACTGAGAGCTGCTAGAAAGAAGAAGGAGCTCACATTCATAGGAAAACACATCAGAATTACAGCCGACTTCTCTACACAAACAATGAAGGCAAGGAGAGCATGGAGCAGAGTTCTTCAAGTCCTACACGAAAACAAATTCCAGCCCAGACTACTATACCCTGCAAAACTCTCTTTCAAGTTTGATGGAGAAGTGAAATACTTCCACGACAAAGAACAACTAAAGAATTTCATGATGACAAAGCCATCC
>PVKA01008178.1:0-39598 GCA_004027165.1 Ctenomys sociabilis | reverse complement strand
CGAAAGAGGTTCTAGAGAGAGACCACATCGACCAGAACTCCATGCAAGAGAATGGAAGGAACCCGCTAAACAGGACAGTCAATTAAACACAGGTTACAAAGCAGTGAACAACACCAGCTAAATATCATGACAAACATAAGTCAGCACATTTCAATTATAACCATAAATGTAAACGGACTCAATTCTCCAATTAAGAGAAATAGACTGGCACAGTGGATTAGGAAACAAAATCCAACAATGTGCTGTATACAAGAAACACACGTAACACAAAAGGACATTCATAGGCTCAAAGTCAAAGGATGGAAAACAATACTACATGCCCCAGCACCTCAGAAAAAAAGCAGGAGTAGCAATTCTGTTCTCAGACAGTCTCAACTTCAAACCAAGAATGATCAAATGACACAAAGAAGGCCACTATATATTGGTCAGGGGAAAAATTCAAGAGCAAGAAGTAACACTCATAAATATTTATGCAGCAAACACAGGAGCACCCAACTATGTAAGACAAATCTTAAGGGACATGAAAAACTTAATGTCCAAGAACACAATCTTAACAGGAGATCTTAACACACCCTTATCTCAAAAAGATAGGTCAACCAGACAAAAAATTAGCAAAGAAGTAGCAGAACTGAACCAGAGCTTGGAACAAATGGACTTGGTGGACATATACAGAGTGTTCCACCCAACCACAGCTGAGAACACATTTTTTTTCAGCTGCACACTGGTCATTTTCCAAAATAGACCACATACTAATCCAGAGGTCATGCCTAAGTCTATGCAAGAAAATAGAAATTATCCCATGCATACTATCTGACCACAATGCAATGAAATTGGAAATAAATGACAAAAGAAATCAGAAAAACCCGCTAAATTCATGGAAATTAAACAACACCCTACTCAGCAATCAATGGGTCGTAGAAGAAATTCAACAAGAAATTCAACAGTATCTACAATTCAATGAAAATTCAAGTACAACTTACCGGAATTTATGGGATGCAATGAAAGCAGTTCTTAGAGGGAAAATAATAGCTAAAAACTCACACATTAGGAAAATGGAAAGGGAACAAATTAGCACCTTAATGTTGCACCTCTGACAACTAGAAAAAGAAGAGCAAACAAAACCCAGAGCTCAAAGACGGGAAGAAATCATAAAGATTAGAGCAGAAATTAACTCAATTGAGATGAAAAAAACAATTCAAAGAATCCACAAATCAAAAAGTTGGTTCTTTGAAAAACTAAATAAAGTTGATAAGCCTCTTGCCAACCTCATCAAAAGGAGGCAAAAGAAAATTCAAGTACAAGCGATAATGAATGAAAAGGGTGAAGTCACCACAGACCCAGTGGAAATTCAGAAGATTCTCAATAGTTACTTCGAGAATCTTTACACTCACAGAATAGAAGACACAGAAGAAATGGACAGATTCCTCAAAAGGTACAAATTACCAAAACTGAATCAAGAAGATATTACAACTCTCAATAAGCTGATAACAGCCAACGAAGTACAAAACATAATAAAAACCCTACCGACAAAGAAAAGTCCAGGTCCTGATGGATTCACAGCTGAATTCTACAAGAAATTTATAGAAGATATAATCCCCACACTCCACAAACTCTTCAATGAAGTTGAAAAGGAAAGAGCCCTTCCAAAATCATTTCTGGAGCCAAGTATAATACTCATTCCAAAACCAGGGAAAGATACAACCAAAAAGGACAACAACAGGCCAATCTCCCTCATGAACATAGATGCAAAAATACTCAACAAAATCCTGGCAAATAGAATACAGAAAATCATCAAGAAGATCATATACCATGACCAGGTAGGATTCATCCCAGGGATGCAAGGATGGTTCAATATTAGAAAATCTATAAATCTAATACCCTATATTAATAGACTGAAATCTAAAAACCACATGATCATCTCAATTGGTGCAGAGAAAGCCTTTGACAAAGTCCAACCCTCATTCATGTTCAAGGTCCTACAGAAAATTGGAATAGATGGACTCTATCTTAGCTTGATAAAAGCCATCTATGACAACCCAAAAGCTCATATAATCCTAAATGGGGAAAAACTGAAATCTTTTACTCTTAAATCAGGTACAAGACAAGGATGTCCTCTATCACCCCTCCTATTCATTATAGTCTTGGAATCCTTAGCAACAGCCATTAGAAAAGAGGGAGAAATAAAGAGAATAAGAATAGGAAATGAAGAAGTTAAATTATCACTATTTGCAGACGACATGATACTTTACTTGGAAGATCCCAAAAATTCCACCAAGAAACTACTAGAACTGATAGGGAAACTCAGTAGCATAGCAGGATACAAAATCAATACGCAGAAGTCAATAGCATTCCTCTATACAGATAACAAACACACTGAAAGGGAAACTATAGAAACAATACCTTTCACAATAGCACCGCGGAAAATGAAATACCTTGGGATTCACTTAACCAAGGAAGTCAAATATCTTCTCACGGAAAATTACAACACCCTAAGAAAAGAGATTATAGAGGATTTTAGAAAATGGAAAGATATTCCATGCTCCTGGATAGGAAGAACCAACATCGTGAAGATGGCCATACTCCCAAAATTGCTGTACAGATTTAATGTAATCCCTATCAAGCTGCCACCAACATACCTCCCAGACATAGAGAAATCATTTATTTGGAACCACAAATGACCTAGAATAGCAAAGGCAATCTTGGCCAATAAAGACAAGGAAGGAGGTAGCACAATTCCTGATTTGAAATTATACCACAAAGCCACTGTGATAAAATCAGCATGGTGTTGGCAACAAAATAGACCTGAGGATCAGTGGAATAGATTAGAAGACACAGAGGCATCTACGAAAACACTCAGCCATCTTACCTTTGACAAAGGGCCTACACAAGCTTACTGAAAGAAAGATAGCCTCTTTAACAAATGGTGCTGGAAAACATGGCTTTCTACATGCCGAAAACAAAAATTTGACCAACTCTATCACCATGCACTAAGTTAAAGTCAAAATGGATTAAAGATCTAAACATTAAAACAGAAACACTCAATGTCCTGGAAGACAAGGTAGGAGGAACTCTTGAAGACATAGGGTTAGGTAAAGAGTTCATGAACAAACATATATTCCCAAGGCAAGCACTTGAAAGAATCAATAACTGGGATCAACTCTTCTTAAGGAGCTTCTGCATTTCAAAAGAAATTGTCAACAGAGTGAAAAGACAACCCACAAATTTTGAAAAAATCCTAACTAATAAGCAATCAGACAGAGGACTAATGTCTAGAATATATAAAGAACTAAGATATAACAGGGCACTCAAATTTAAAGTCCCAATTCAGAAATGGGCATCTGAGATGAATACATACTTCTCAGAGGACGAAATTAAAGAAATGAATAAATATATGAAAAAATGCTCCACATCGTTAGCCATTTGTGAAATGCAAATAAAAACAACACTGAGATACCATCTCACTCCAGAAAGAATGGCTATCATAAGGAAATCAACCAACAAGAAATGTGGGAGAGGTTGTGGGGAAAAGGGAACACTTCTCCACTGCTGGTGGGAATGTCTAGAATGTATAAAGAACTAAGATATAACAGGGCCCTCAATTTTAAAGACCCAATTCAGAAATGGGCATCTCAGATTAATACATACTTCTCAGAGCATGAAATTAAAGAAGCCAATAAATATATGAAAAAATGCTCCATATTACTAGTCATCTGTGAAGTGCAAATAAAAACAACACTGAGGTAACATCTCACTCCAGAAAGAATGGCTATCATAAGGAAATCAACCAACAGCAGATGTTGGAGAGGTTGTGGAGAAGAGGGAAATCTTCTCCACTGCTGGTGGGAATGTAGACTGGTACAACCATTGTGGAGGTCAGTGTGGAGACTCCTCAAAAGAGTAGGACTAGAAATCCCATTCAAGCCGGCTATCCCCCTACTGGGAATTTTTCCAAAGGATCTGAAAACATTGTATCATAGTGATATATATTATACCTATGTTTATAGATGTGCAATGTGTGATAGCAAAATCTTGGAAACAACCAAGATGTCCATCACATGGGGAATGGTTGAAAAGATGTGGTATTTCTCTATAATGGAGTATTACTCAGCTATTGAGAATGATAAGTTTGAAGCATTAAGTGGATGCCACTTGAACATATGCTCATAAGTGAAATAAACCAGATACACGTGTAAATATCATATAGTCTCTCTAGTATAAAAAGTGAAAAGCAGAAATACAAAAGGAAACATACAACAACAAGTAAAATCAATTGAGTCAGATAAGGCAAAGTGAATGGCATATGCTGCAGGATACTAATCAGCTTTTCTTCTGGATGGTTAGCAACCTAAGAGCCACAAGGCCAGCCAACATTCTGGCCCTAGCCTTTCAAGGTCAGGAAATAGGAGAACCTGTACTGCAACATCATGAAACTCAGTTGAGCTCCAAATTTTCTGAACAAGGAGATTATGGAGCCACAGAGGAAAGAGATTGAAGTTCTATAGTGTACCTAGGGAGAGTTGCATGGAGAGAAAACTTTCTCTCAGGCTCTCTCAGAGAGCAAACTGGTCAAGCATTGGCCGTGACTCATCTACATGGATGACCTAGACAAAGGATCTACAGAATAAGGTACAGGACTACAAGATAAACCCTGAGGGGACTTCACTGACCACATAAGAAACATAAAGTACATGTGTTACTGTATAAGTCTTGCTCTATCTAGGTCTTAGCCATCCAGCAGAAAAGTATAAAAATGAGGTATACATCGTGGGGCCATAATATTAAGCTGAGCTGTAAATGGCTATGGTTGACAACTTCTTTGAATACCTCAGTATTGTTGTGAAATGCTGGACTGTGTTGGATTGTAGTGTCGAGTTCAAGCACCTAAGTTAGTTGAATGACAATGTAGTACCTACCTTTGACAGGTGTAGACAAAGGAAGGGGTGTAGAAAGAAAAAAATCATGATGTGTGTGTATAGACTGTACAGTTGGGATGGTAATGCTGTGCTTCTACATAAACCTATGATAGGCAAGATTTGCACTAATGGACATAATATTATGTCAGCTTCTAGTAGTATGGTCATCCACTAGGAAAATAATTATTGTGTTTTTGATATAATTCAGGTATAAAAAATGAGATACAGAAACAGCTACACTCTGTTGAATGATAAGAGACATATGGTATAATAATGTCTGTAAGTATAATATCATGTATGCACCTTGTAAAATACTAAAACAGTATGAAAACAGTTTGAAATATATTGATTTGTCGAATCTGTCTTGTTAAGGTGTCTTAAACCTCTCTGATTGATATTTGTACTTCAATAAAATGAAAAATAAATTAAAAAAATTTAAAGTTACCTTCTCTGAATTTCAGAAAAAAAAATTCCACTAATAGCTTACTATTAATATTTTTTTCTTAGGCATTCCTGCAATCTATAGCATAATCACATTTTCTTTACTGCATCCATCTTGACTCTATCTATAAAAGACAGAAATAAGAAGGAAAGGAAATAGTTATAACATGTACTAAAATGCTAGTCTTTTCTAGATACTACATATATCATTTTTAATATAGTAACTTCCAAAATCCCATAAAAGTTTATTATTTTCACTGTTTCATTAATGAAGAAACTGAGACTCAAAGATGTTAGTAGGCTAACTTAAAAGCATAGAGTGAATAGATGGCAGGTCTGAAAATATTCAATAAACTTTCAACATTCTTTCTAATGTAGAAAGTTTTTTTTTCTGTCTTTATAGAAACCTTTGCCTCCTAAAGTACTTTCTCTGTTTTGTACCCTTACCAATATGACAAAATAGGGATTTTCTTATTTAATGCCTTCATAAACTTTGGTGCATTTAATATGTTTATGTTTAAAAAAATAAAATAAAAATAGGAAAAATGATTAAAAATAATTCTTACAGTCAGCTTAGAGTAATAGAATGTCTATTTAATATATATATATATTTATATTTATATTTAAAAGTACTTATTTTTATTATTTTTTAATCTTTTTTATTTATTTTTATTTTTTAATTTAATCTTTTATTTATTTATTTGGTACTGGGTCTCTCTACACAGCTTGGACTCATAGTGATCCTCCTGTCTCAGCCTCCTCAGCATTATGATTACAGATGTGTGCCACTATGTCCATTTTTTTGTGGCTGGCACTGAGCACCAGGTATTCTACTGCTGGCACGATATGTGGTGTTGGAATCAAACCCAAATGCTTGTGCTGGCTAGGCAGGCATTTAGACCACCAACCTATCTCTGCTGCCCCTAAAATATTTTTCATATACACAAGATGTCTTCAGAAAGTTTGTAGCCCTTTTTAGTGGCACATTCGACATCGCAGTGTTTATTTTCCCACATTATTATCTGTACTTGGTATTATGGACCCTATGTACTGTGTTTAACTTTTTAGGAGAGAAATATTTCAATTTTTAACTTGCATTTATTTGTTTATTATTTATATAAGTACCGTGCACTAAGCAATTGCCCCCCTGGAGCTTCTGTTTATTATTTATATATATAGTGCATGTGTATTTATTTTTCCACTTATTTTTTTGTGAACTATGTGGTTAGGTCCATTATACACTAATGGAGCAATGTTTACATTATATAAATTTTAGGGTTTTTATATAGCTTTAACTATTTATTTTCCTTTCTTTTCTTTTTTCTTCTTGGCCAGCTCAGCCTGCCCTGGGGACGGAGCTGGCATGGCATGTGTTGCTGGAGATTGAACCTTGGTTCCTACGTGCTTACTTAAGTTTGTCTAAGCAGATGCTGAGCTATTTCACCAGCCCCAACTATTTGTTTTCTATATGTCCTCAACATACCTTCTTACTGAGATTAAAATATACATAAAACACAAATAACAAATCATTTTACTGCTTGATGGGTATCATTTATTAACCAGAACTGAAAAAAAGGGCTATTCCCAGACTCAAGAAAGTATGATCACATTTTATCCAGCCTGTCTTCTCACAGAGGTGACCACTGTCTTGACTCAATGAATTAGCATATTATGTTCTTGAAATCAATATAAATAGAATCATACATGGAAAGATTTATGCCTAAGATCATCAGCCATGTCAAAGTGGGCAAAGTAATTCACCTTTCTGAGGTGAATTTACCTATGGGGAAATGGGGATGATAATCGTGTTTTTAACATATGGTGGTTGTGGAAATGAATGAGTTCATGCAAATATCGAACTGATAAGGTAATATTAACGAACCAATGCAGACATTGGCTTGTAACGCTTAAAGTTTATCAAATATTAGCTACTAGTATTATGCTACTAGAATGTATTTACTAATTTTATATCACTACTTATAAATACTTACATAGCCATGCTATGTAATTTGTACATGTGAGCTGGTTATTCTTTTCTTTGTCCTGGGTTACACTTGTAAATGGTACCTTTACTAATGAGGTGTTCATTCCATACATTGTAGAGTGCCTGCTTAGCACTCACATGCACCTGAAAAGTCTACCAAATCTGTCTCCTATATTTATCTTAAATCAGCTGAACTTTTTTCACTGCCTCTTTCTCTTATCTGGTTCATACTTCCATCACCACTCTGCTTCTCCACTGCCATAACTAGCCTCTCTTGTTAGCTAGTCTCCCCTTGATTTCAATCCTCCCACAGTTATAAGTTGATGGTGCTGTGCTACCTTGTAATACACTAAGAGGGAGTTGAATCCACTCCATATATTCAATGCACAGGTCCCAAGCTATTCTATAGATAAAATGTGTTTGTGTGCCTGGCTCACATGCAGAGCACAATGACCGCTCTGAAGAGGCCCAGATTCACGGCACCGAGAAACTGTTTATTTTCTCCTCCAGCAGAGGGTGTAGCACGGGTCAGCTGGAATGGTGCTTCACGATGAATATTTATTGACCCAAAATATCATGCCGACAGACACGTGGACAGGCCGACAAAGATTCCTGTTACAGAGAACTCATTTCTCTGCTCTGATGGTTCAGACAGGCTGACATTTCCCTGTACGGGTCCTGGTTTCTCCAGCTGCATCTGGGGATGCTAGTGTCTCTCTGACTAGGCCATTGCAGACACTAGCTCATTTTCTTTCTTTCTTTCTTTCTTTCTTTCTTTCTTTCTTTCTTTCTTTCTTTCTTTCTTTCTTTCTTTCTTTCTTTCTTTCTTTCTTTCTTTCTTTCTTTCTTTCTTTCTTTGTTTCTCTTTCAATAAATTAACTAAATCTATTTTGGCCTTGTTGTGTCCATGACATATTATCAAGTGGAACAGGAAGATGTGTATAATTGCATATACACACATACACACACATGCAATATATATATGGCTATGGAGGGCTTCTGGTAGGACCAAGCACTGAATTCTTTTATTTTAGTTTAGAGAGAGAAAAAAGATAAACAAAATGATGAAAATGAATTTTGAAACAGGTTATTAGGACAGTTACAAATATCTTGGTGTATTGTTGTCTTTCTATAGTTATCCAGAGTATAAGACATAGGCATAATATCTTGTTTAAGCAATATTAGCACAAATAATTCTTTGCAAGGAACTAAGCAAAGCTAGCTGTATTGACATCATGTGTATATATATATATATATATATATATATATATATATATATATATATATATCCCTTTATTCCTAGTCCTTTTCTATCACAGTTTTTCTTTTCTTTTGAACAGTTTCTTCTCAATTGACAATAGCTATTGTACATTCCAGAGCTTATTTACTTGTTCATTTGCTCACACTAGTGAGACCATATGTTTACACATATAGGTTTGATTAATTTCAGTTGTAAGTATTGTCTCAAGTTGTATCCATTTACCTATAGAAGTCTTCAGTTTATCATTTATGGCTGAGTAGTATTCACTCATAATATCTTATCATATATATTTAAAAACCACACATTTTTATTCAATCTTCAATTGATAGGCATCTGGGTTGATTACAGGATTTAGCTACTACAAAGTGTGCAGCTGTAAACATAGGTGCACATATATTGTTGTAGTATAATGTTTTTAATTCTTTGGAGAAAATACTCAGAAGGGGAGTACCTGGTTCAAATTGGATCTCAAATCCAAGTTTTTAAAGGAATCGCTACACTGATTTCCACAATTGTTGCATCAGTCTATACTTCTATCCACAATGGAAAAAGATTCCTTTCTGCTTGAAGTCTTGCCAGCATTTTTTATTGTTTGACTTTTGATGATAGCAATTCTTTTTTTTTTTTTTTTTTTTTTTTTTTTTTTTTTTTTTTTTTTTTTTTTTTTTTTTTTTTTTTTTTTTTTTTTTTTTTTTTTTTTTTTTTTTTTTTTTTTTTTTTTTTTTTTTTTTTTTTTTTTTTTTTTTTTTTTTTCGTCTTTTGAGACAGGGTCTTACTATGCAGTTCAGGC
This sequence comes from Ctenomys sociabilis, assembly GCA_004027165.1. Classification (NCBI taxonomy): domain Eukaryota; kingdom Metazoa; phylum Chordata; class Mammalia; order Rodentia; family Ctenomyidae; genus Ctenomys; species Ctenomys sociabilis. The sequence continues at coordinate 30,209 of PVKA01008178.1, read as the reverse complement.
TGGCCTTAAGCTCACTTTGTAGCTCAAGCTGGTCTTGAACTCACAACAATTCTGCCTCAGCCTCCCAATGATAGCAATTCTTTGTGGGGTGATATGGAATCTCTGTTACTTTAATTTACATCTCTCAGATGACAAATGCTTTTCCATGTAGTTATTTACCATTTCTATTTCTTCCTATGAGAAATGCCTATTCATCTTTGATGCCCATTTTTGGATTGGGTCTTTGAATTTGGAAAGTCTGATTTCTTTTCAGCTCTTTATATATTGTAGGTATGAGTTCTTTGTGTGTGGGACGGCTGGATATAATTTTTTACCACTCTATGGGCTATGTTTTCACTTTTTTAAAATTTCATTTTAGAGAATGGTCTACTGGATGTACAAGATCTCAGTATTAGATTGGACTTGTAGTGATCTGCCTGTTACAGCCTCCCAAAAGCTGGGATTACAGGTGCACACTACCATGCCAAGTCTCAATTGCCATCTCATCATGCCCTAGAGACACGGCCAGCATGGCAGGCCTGGGGGTTGAACCTCTAGTCTGTGTGCCTGCTTGCAGGTGCTTTAATCTGCTGAGGTTTTTGGTGGATAACTATTTTTTTTTATTGTTGTTATGAAAAAGTTGTTTTTTTTTTTTTTGTTTTTTTTTTTTGTTCTTGTTTTTAAGGTGAGATCTCATTTGTTGATTCTTTCCACTAGTTCTCTTAAGGTTTAGGTTTTATTCATGAAGTCTCTGCCTACACCTATGTTTACTAGATTCCCAGCTATTTTCCCCTCCAGTAAATTTAGTGTTATCATTTTAACATTTAGATCTCTTGTCCATTTTAACTTTGGTTTGGTGCACAGTAATACACATTGGCCTAGTTTTAGTCTTCAGCAAAAGCGTGTCTTTCAAACACCATCTATTAAAGAAATTTTTTCTTTTAGTGAACATGTTTGGTTTATTTGTCACAGAAAAGGTGTGTTTAGGGTTGATTCTGTATCTTCTATTCTGTTCCACTGATCCTCAGGCCTGTTTTATTTTTATAGCTAATACCATGATGATTTTTCTCACAATAGCATTATAGGGTCATTTCAGAGCTAGGATCTTATGAAAGACAAGTATGACAAAACAAGAGCTAATATATTAAGTGTTCAAAAACATGAAATATTTCATACTAAAATCAGGACCAATGTCCATGGTCACTACTCCTATGCAATATAGGTCTGGAAACATTAGTCAGAGCAATTAGATAAGAGAAAGAAATAAAAGAAAGAAGGTTATTTATATATTCTAGACAGTAGACCTCTGTCTGATTGCTTATTAGTTACAATTTTTTCAAAATTTGTGGTTTGTCTTTTCACTCTGTTGACAATTTCTTTTGACATGCAGAAGCTCCTTAAGAAGAGTTGATCCCAGTTGTTGATTCTTTCAAGTGCTTCCCATGCAAAATTATGTTTGTTCATGAACTTTTTACCTACCCCTATGTCTTCAAGAGTTCCTCGTACTTTCTCTTCCAGGAGATTGAGTGTTTCTGTTTTAATGTTTAGATCTTTAATCCAAGACACAAGGGCAGCCAACATTGTGGCCCTAGCCTTTCAAGCTCAGTGAAGACCCAGGACATAGGAGAACCTGTACTGCAACATCATGAAACTCAGATGAGCTCCAAATTTTCTGAACAAGAAGATTATGGAGCCACAGAGGAAAGAGACTGAAGTTCTATAGTATGCCTGGGGAGAGTCACATGGAGAGAAAACTTTCGCTCAGGCTCTCACAGAGAGCAATCTGGTCAAGCATTGGCCGTGACTCATCCACATGGATGACACAGACAAAGGATCTACAGAATAAGGTACAGGACTACAAGATAAACCCTGAGGGGACTTCACTGACCTCATAAGAAACATAAAGTACATGTGTTAGTATATAAGTCATGCTCTGTCTAGGTCTTAACCATCCAGGAGAGAAGTATAAAAATGAAGTAACACCGCGGGGCCATAATAATAAGTTGAGCTGTAAATGGCTATGGTCGACAACTTCTTCAGATAACTCATTATTGTTGTGGAGTGCTGGACTGTGTTGGATTGCATTGTTGAGTTCAAGCACCCAAGTTAGTTGAATGACAATGTAGTACCCATCTTTGACAGGTGTAGTCAAAGGAAGGGGTGTAGAAAGGAACAATTGTGATGTGTGGGTATGGAAAGTACAGTTGGGATAGATAACGCTGTGCTTCTATATGGTTCTATAAGGCACGATTTGCGCTAGTTGTGGTTGGGCAGGATATTATGTCAGCTTCTAGTACTATGGGCAACCACTAGGAAAATAACAAGGTAGAAATGATTAATTATTGAATCTTTGATATAATTCAGGCAAAAAAATAAGATACGCAAACAGCTGCACTTTCTTAATTTACTGATAGATATATGGTATAATATCATGTATGCACCTTCTGTGATACCAAAACATTATGAAAACAGTTTGCAATGTATTAATTTATCAAATCCACCTAGTCAAGGTATCGTAAAACTGTCTCATTGATATTTGTATTTCAATAAAAGAAAAATAAAAAATAAATAAAAAATAAAAAAATGAAAGAAGGATAGGAAGGGAAGAATATAAATTGCCATTTTTTGCAGATGACACTATACTCTACATAGAGGACCCCAGAAGCTCCACTGAAAGATTTCTATGTTTAATAACCAAACTCAGTGTTGTAGGAGGATACAAAATTAGCACTCAAATGTCAAGAGCATTCCTTCAAACTAGCCACAAATTCACAGAAAAATAATAGAAAAAGCACACTTGTCATCCAGAAAGATGAGATATTTAGAAATCAATCTAAAAGATATGTAAATGTTTGCAAGTACATTACACAGGATGTCAAAAAATTGGAAATGTATCCCTTGCTCTTAGATAGGAAGAACCAACATGGTACAAGTGGCCATATTTTCAAAACTGTTATGTAGATATAATGGAATCCCACTGACAACACCAGTAACCTATGTACATATCTGGCAAATACATTCCTGAATTTGATTTGAAACCAGAAAAGACCTAGAAGAGCAAAGCCAATTTTTGGGAAAAAAGGTAAATGAGGGGATATCTCATTTAATTTCTTGAGGGCCATGTTGGTCCAGACCTTTGCCATATGGTGGTCCTATGATGTGTTTCCAATTTAACTACCAATGTGTATGTTCCAAGCTCAGCTGTGTTATTGACATTATCTTCACACCAGCTTTGCCATTCATACCTGGGTTCTATCACAGTTATTGCATATTAAAGAGAGAAGTCCTAGGTAACACCAGGAACCTTCTTTGTGGTGAAGAAATGTGTTCTGCTTTGTGGTGAAGAAATGTGTTCTGTAATTGGGTGGTCATAAATGTGACGATTTTTCTCATATTCCTAATATTTTGTCTTCATTTTCTGGCTTTGCTTTTCAGTCTTTCTTATCAAAAGTTCTTTTATTTTATTTAATGAAAAAAAGTGAAATTTCATTAAAAAATAGGACAGTAACAATATTTAATACATTGAGTACTGTTTTTTATTTTACATTATTATATTACTATTTAATTTTTTGGTATTTAGTACAGGGTCTACAGTGTCTAAGGGTCTCATTATGTAGATCAGACTCATAGTGTTCCTCCTGTTTTTAGCCTCCCAAGCACTAGGATTACGGATGCGTGCCACCACACCCAGTTTCAATCTCAGTCTCCAAGTGCCCCAGGGGAGGGGCCAGCACAGCAGGCTGGGGACTGAAATGGGCCACTGTGCTCTGCTGAAGTAGGCCCTTTTGTCTGCTGAGTTATCTGGCCTGCCCGAGTGTTGTTATTTTTAAAGTAGTTACTCAGAACACAAGATATGGACATAAATTCTCCAATTGAGTTTAGCACGAGTCTTTTCAATAAATGAGAAATTAGTAATATAATTATCTTAAACACTTTTCCTTTTCGCTTTCTCCCTTTCCTCTTTCTATCATCCTAGCTCCTTTCTTCTTTGAACAATGTTTTTCTTGTTTCACAATATCTATTGTTTATTTTGTACCTTACTTACACTATCAGTTCTCACATTGGGGAGACAATGTGATATTTACACATGCTGGTCTGATTTATCTCATTTATGAATATTGTCTCAAGTTGCATTTACCTATAAAAGTCTCAAGTTTGTCCTTCATGGCTGAGTAAAGTTAATTTTATTTTTTTTAATTTCTTTTTTAGTCTTAGATATGAAAAAACCATGAAAAGCAATTGTGCAAGTAGAAACAAGTGTGTTAAAATGAACACTTGTAAGCCCAACTCATAAGAGAGAATGAATCATACTACTCTCCCCAGTACCCTTGTGTAATCCCTTCTCACAAATCAAACTGCTCTCTATAAAGCTACCTGTTATTATCCTAATTTTATCACAATCAGTGCTCAAATTTTTATATTCCTAAGTGTACATTCTTACTGATTCAGTTTTGTTTGTTTTTCTTCCCAGTGTAAATCTTATATATCTTTTAATCATAGATTTCCCTGCTATTATTTTTTTCCTTGCATCTTATTTTACAGCTTATTTACCAAACAAATTCAGGTTGGACCTTGCAGATTACTTCTCTATAGTAAATGTTAATCTCTTCCTTTGACCTCTGTGTCTATGGTTGTACTTAAATAACACCTAGGTTCTTTTTCTTTTTCTCTCATACTTTTTAAATAATGCCCACATGGGTGATGTGCCTTCTGAGAGAACACATATCCTTGCCTCTTTCTCTGATGTTAGTGCTCACTGATGTTCAATGTCCACTCTTAACTCATTAAGATTGTGCTGACAGGCCCATTCTATCATGCTTTCTTCATGAATTTGTTGAAATATTCTAATTGAATACCCATGTGGTTTTTGTTTTTTTAATGGTACAATTTGCATAGCTAAAAGAGGATAAAAGCTGGATTTTAGAAAACTTTTATTTAGCAATTTAAAAAAAAAAAAAAGAGAATGACTGGTTCCCTAGCATCTTCTAAAGATAATTGATTTTTTCTGTGTGTGTGAGATGGGATTTTTAAAAATTGTGGTCAGGATATTTAACATACCATGTTTTTCTAACAAATTTTTTAGACAGTATATTACCATTGATTATGTGCATAATATTGGAGTTAAGCACTTCAGAGATTCCTCTTCTTATTCAACAGAAACTTTAAAAAATATTTTCAAGAATAAAAATAAGCAGCTAGGAAGATGGCTCTGTGGAATAACCACTTTCCTGGCAAGCACAACAGCCTGAGTTCAATCCCTGGTTCAGTAAAATAAATAAATAATTATAAATAAATAAAAATAAGTATCAGAAATAGAGTAAAAATTGACAGTACAAATGGTACTGAGTGTTAAAACAAAAATAAAAAATTAACAATGATTGTTGTACTGCATATTTTCATTATCAAATTTGTGGTTCAGATTAATACATATAGATATAATTGGTCAAATAATTAAACATTAATGCTTACTTTCAATCAACCTTAGTTTTCTTCTTGTCCCTTTTTACTTTATATATATATATATATATATATAAAATTTTATCTATATATATATACATATATATATGTATATATATAATTTTACATAACTATATAATATATAATTTATATATAAAGTATATTTGCTAATTTCATTATATATAAGTATTGTATATTTATATAACTTAATTTAAAGATAGTATACTAATTGATAAGATATTAGAAGTGGTAAATATTTGGAGGAACAAAATGAGAGGTATTCCACTGTCATTTTGTATTCGTGGTATTCAAAGTAGTTGGTCAGATTATAGATACAGAACTAGCCAATGTGAAAATTTTAAACATTAATGGCTACTTTCATAAAACTGATGGACATCATGAGAATTACAATCATCTCAGCTTATCAATCATCCTTAATATATACTTGCATGATTTTTGACCCTCACATTTTTTCCTATCATTTTTCACTTTACCTTGTCTTCATTGTTTATTCCTTATGTTGATGTTTTTCCCTTTTACTACATCTGTTATTCCTTGCAAAATTTATTTATTCTTTTAGGTTCTTACACTAGGAGACAAGATGGTATTTACACATGTAGGTCTAATTTATTTCACTTATGAGTGCAGCCTCTCATTGCAGCCATTTACCCATAATGACCTCAAGTTTGTCTTTCTTTATAGCTGAGTAATACTCCATTGTACAAAAATACATCTTTTTTATCCATTTCTCAGGTAATCGGCAAGTGCTTATTTCCAACTTTTGTCCATGATAAATTGTGCTGCTATAAACATGGTTGCACATATATCACTGGTATGATGTTTTCAGCTCTTTTAGAAAAATACCCAGAAGGGCAATAGGAGGGTTGAAAGCAACCAAGCTTAGATTTTGAGGAATATCCACACTGATTTCCATTTGAGTTTTACCAGTCTACATTCCCACGAAGAGTAAAAAAGGGTTTGTTTCTCCCCATAGCCTCTCTAGCATTTGTTTTTAGTTGATTCCTTTATCATAGCCATTCTTTCTGGAGTAAGATGGTATCTCAATATTGTTTTAATTTGCATTTCTCAAATGTAGGACACTTTTAAATATATTTATGTGGTATTTGTATTTCTTTTTGTGAGAAGTGTGTATTCATCTCAGATGCCCATTTCTTGGATTGGGTCTTTGAATTTTGGGTCCTCATTTTTAAAATAATCTTTATATATTCTAGATAGAAGTCTTTTGTCTGTGTGATTGTTGGTTAAGATTTTTTCCCAATTTGTGGGCTGCATCTTTACTCTGTTGGTGATTTCTTTTGATGTGCAGAAACTTTTCAATAAAATGCAAGCCTAAGTGTTGATTCTATGCAATATTTCCTACAGTTTGATTTTTGTTCATGAACTCTTTGCATGCTCCTATGTCTTAAAGATTTGCAACTAATTTTTCTTTCAGTAGGTTGTGTTTCTGTTTTAATGTTTATGACTTTTGTTCATTTTGACTTTAGTTTAGAACTTGGTAATAGATCTGGATCTAGTTTTTGTCATTTGGAGAGCCAGTTTTTCCAGCACCATTTGTTAGAGTTTATCTTTTTTCCAGTGAAGATGTTTGTCCTCTTTGTCAAAGATAAGGTGACTGAGTGTGTTTGTAGTTGAATTTGCATCTTCTAATATGTTACATTGCTTTCTAACCATCTTTTTTTTGCCAGTACCATGCTGATTTAATCATAGTAGCCTTGTAGAATAATTTCAAATCAGAGACGTCTTCTGCTTTGCCTTTGTTGCCCAGGATTGCCTTTTATATTCTAGGTCTTTTCTGGTTCCAAATAAATTTCATGTATGTTTTCTCTAAATCTGTGAGGTACATTGATGGCATTTTGATAGGTATTGCATTAAATCTGAATAATACTTTTGGAAGTATAGCCATTTTCACAATGTTGTTTCATCCTCTCCAGGAGCAAGGAATATCTTTCCATTTTATGAAATTCTTTTCAATCTGTTTTTCAGAGCATTGTAACTTTCATTGTACAGATCTTTTACTTCCTTTGTTAGATTAATTCCTAAGTATTTCATATTTTGGATGCTAGTTTGAAGTGTATTGCTTATGTGATTTCTTTCCCAGTGAATTTGTTATTTGTGTAAACAAATGCTATTGTGTGGGGTGTTGACTGTATCTTTCTATGGTACTGAATTTTTTTTTTTTTACTAATTCTAGGAGTTATATTGGTAAGCAGTTCTAAGATCTTCTTGGTGGTGTTTTTCTGGCCTTCCATGTGCATTATCATGTCATCTGCAAATGATGACAGTTTAATTTCATCTTTAAATACTCTAATTCCTTTTATTTCTCTCTTAATTGGTTTGGCTAATGTTTCCATAGCTATATTGAATAGAAGTGGTGATAGTTTGCATCCTTGGCATGTACCTGATTTTAGAGTAAAAGCTTTTAGTTTTTCTCCACTTAAAATGATGTTTGTAGAGCTGGGGAGATGGCTTAGCGGAATAGGCACTTCCCTGGCAAATGAAAGGGCCTGAGTTCAATCCCTTGTTCCCCCTACACCCCACAAAAAAAAAAGATGTTGGCTATTGGTTTGTCTTAGATGACCTTTATAAGATTGAGGTATAGCACATGAAAACATGTCATATCTATTCAAATTTTCTGTATGGCTTTGATCATCATTGACTGTTGGACTTTGCCAAAATCTTTTTTCACATCTATTGAGATAATCATGTGTTTTTTGGGTTTGGCTCTATTGATATAGTGTATTACATTTATAGATTTGTGTATGGTGAACTATTCTTGAATCAGTGGAGTTAATCCTACCTGGCTATTGTGTACAATCTTCCTGATCATTTGCTGAATTCTATTTGCTCTTATTTGATTGAGGATTTTCATCTATGTTCATGAGTGAGATTGACATATAATTTTCTATTTCTTGTTTGAGTCTCTGGTTTTGATATCAACATAATATTTTTGGGAATATTGCTTCCTTTCAGAGTTTCAGAAAAATTGGGATCAAATCATCTCTAAATTTCCTGTAGAAGTCAGCTGTGAATATATGAAGATATGGGCTTTTCTTTGTTGGTCAGTTTTTACTTACATTTTCAATTTCAATGGCTGATATTAGGTATTCAGTGTTTTTATATCTTCTTGATTCAGTTTTGGTAATTTGTACTTATCTATGAATTTGTCTATTTTTTGTGTGTGTTCAATTCTGTGAGGTAAAGATTTTCAAAACAGCTATTGATGATCTGAATTTCCATAGGATTTGTAGTAATTTTTCCCTTTTTATTCCTTACTGCTTACATCTGAGGTTTTTTTTTTTTCTTTTTGATAAGGATGCTAGGTGTCTATTAATTTTATTTGATCTTTCAAAAAGCCACCTCTTTGACTCATTTATTCTTTGTATTGTTTTATTTGTCTCAACTGTATTATATTTTGCCCTAATCTTTATAATATCTTACCTTCTTTGGGTTTGTGTTACTCTTCTTTTTCTAGGAGGCTGAGGTACAGCATTATTTGTTTTCCCTCTGTTTACCTAATGTGTGAGTTCAGCATTATACATTTCCCTCTAAGAACTGCTTTCATAGCATCCCATATATTTTAGTAACTTGTGTTTGAGAATTTTTGTTGGTTCGTATGTGTTTTTTAAATTTCTTGTGTAACCCACGGGTTGCTTAGAAGGACATTACTTAATTTCCATGTTTGCGGGGTTCTTGGAGTTTCTTTTGTTATTAATTCCAGTTTGGTTGCTTTGGGGGTCAAATAATATGCATGGGATAATTTATGTTTTCTTGTGTTTACTTAAGCATGATATATGGACTAGTATGTGGCCTACTTTAGAGAATATCACATGTCCAGCTGAAAAAAATGCATATTTAAATGTTTTGGTGTGGAACACTATAAATGTTAACTAAGTCCATTTGTTCAAAGGTTTGGTTCAGTTTTGCTATCTGTTTGCTAAATTTTTGCCTATTTCACCAATCTTTTTGAGATAAGAGAAGGTTAGGGTGCCCTGCTATGATTGTGTTACTGGTTATTAGATTTTTCATGTGCTATAAAATTTGTCTTACATACCTAGGTGCTATCATATTTTGTGAATACACATTTATGACTATAGTTTCTTCCTCTTGAAACTCTCCCCTGACCAGGATGTAGTGACTGTCTTTCACTTGTTTTGTCATTGTTGGTTTGCAGTTCAGATTGTCTATGAACAAAATACACATGCTGCTTTTTTCTGAGCTCCTGAGCATGTAGTACTGTATTTGATCCTTTCCCTTTCAGCCTCTGAATTTCTTTTTTGCATTCAATGTATTTTTTGTATACAGTATATTGTTGGTCTTTGTTTCTGTTTCTCTCTGCCCATCTATTTCTTTTAATTCATGGATTATGTCCATTTACATTGATGGTTATAATTATTATGTATTGACATAGGTTTATCATGTTATTTTCCTGTTGTTGGTTCCCTACCTTTCCTGTGTTTAATTGTTTACCCAGTTTGGTGGGATTTTTCTGTTGCTGTTCTTGGAATTGTGGTCATTTTGCTCCCTTTCTAGAATGTCTTTTCATACTCTTTATAGGGTTGGTTTTGTCATCCTGAATTGCGTTAGCTGTTCTATGTCATAGAATTATTTTCCTTCTCCATTAAATTTGGAACAGGCATTTTAAAAATTATATTTAATTGTATTATTTCATTTTGAAAAGTAAAAGACAAAAGCAAGGAAAAAAATAAAACATTGACAGAAACAGGATAACGTACAACAATATATATGTTACAAATTTTGAAGACAAGAAGAGCTGATTAACAATGGTTGACATATTATGTATTTTTATTGCCACATCTGTTGCTCAGATTAATAGATATAGTTATATAAAATTGGACATATGATTGCATACTACCACTTGTTTTCTAGAAATGTAAAATTTTTGTTTTTGTCATTCTTATTTTCTTTTCTGTCCTTTTTCAAATTTATTTTAAATAGGGTATAGCATGAATTGATCTGACATTACAAATGGTACACATTTCAGCTGGGGAGATAGCTCAGTAGAATAAACTCTTGACTGGCAACTGCAGGGTCCTGAGTTCAATACCCAGTACCAAAAAAAAAAAAATAATAATAAAAAAAAAATAAAGAAATGGTACACATTTAAGATCCATCCCAGGCCCAGCTTGGGAGTGTGGCCTTCCACCGCACTCTCAGGACCCCTCCAGACCCATTCCAGGCCCGAAGTGTGTGTGGGAGAGCTTCCACTCAAATGTGCCTGCCGTACCCCTCCAGTTCCAGCCCAGGCCCAGAATATAGGCCTGGGGTAAAATTCTCCAGCTGAAGTCTCTACAGAGAGGATAGGGGGCAGAACCACCCTGCTAATCCAGGAACAGAACATCTTGCCAGAGGAGTAGAGTGGATTCACTTCTATGGGCTATAGCAGAAAGAAGCTGAGCACAGCAGGTATATCCAAGCCTGGCACATAGGGGTGAATACAAGACTCAAAGATCCACACCCAGTAAGCTGAGACATTTTTCTAGACCCAGATCTATGAGAGAATCCTCCCTCTTTCTCTCTTGACTGAGAGAGGGGGCAAAAGGTAACCAGGTGAGCTAGTCTGACTGGAAGACTCCAGGTATATCAAGCAGAGGTGATCAGACAGAACTAGGGGGAACTAACTTAAATACAAATTCCCTTTTTAATATCTGCTTAACTATAAGACATAATAATTGCTCTTACTGTTTAACAATGACCCCGTTAGTTACACGTGTGTCAATTGCTAAGTATCACTAACCATTATCAGTGTTCCTAAATGTGGTTCTGTAAATAGAGAACTATAACTGGACCAAAGCTCTATACCAAAGATCAGAAGATGGTGCTACATGAAATGACAAAGAGAAGGAGCAAAATGCAATATTAAGGCACTGAGACCATCCAGAACAAATGCAAGAGACACTAGTTTAGAAGAAATTTGGAATCTCACACCTAAAATATTTCAATCAATAGTGTGTGAAGTAAAGAAACAACAGCAGAAATGTACACAGGAAATCAGATCAGAAATAACCTCTGAATTAAAAAAAAGAATGAAAACTATATACATATCAATAAATCTGGGGATGCAAAATAGGCCTCTGAGCTTGCCAGGGAACTGCATATTCTACTGAGACATCTTCCCGGCCCATTGGATAACTATGATGAATAAATTAATAAATTCTTCTGAAGAACACATTGATAAAAAAAAATAGAGGAGAAAAGAAAAACAATTGAATCCTTGAATGAGCAATATAGGAATGAAATAGATTGCATAAAGTGGAGTCATAGAGGAACTTAAATTCTCAGTCACAAGCTGGCAAAACCATTTGAATGAAAGTGAAGATAGAGTTTCAGATCTTGAAGATGCCATTGCATCAAGTGAAAAGGTAAGAAAAAATCTCTTAAAAACAACTAGGATGGACATCTCCAGGCATGCCACATGATTGAGACCCTCTACCACGCCTTCAAGAACCCTCTACTTTTTGGAAATCCCCACCCCTAAGCCTACCAAGTGAGTGAGAATATCTGCGATGCTCTCAGGACCCCCAGATCCAGCACAAACTCAGATCCTGTGAGTGAGAGATTCCGGCTTCCCTGCACCTGCGGGACCTCTTCGGATCAAAACCCGGGCACCCTGCATGAGTGAAGCCCTCTTCCATGCCCTGGGGACCCTTCCACTTCTCCGGAGCCCATCTCCTAAGTCCATCAAATGAGTGAGAACTCCACATGCTGGGGAGCCCCGAGACCACATCAAATACAGGGCTAGTGTGTGGAAGAGCTTCTATGCTCCCCTAGTCCTCTGGGTCAGGGGCACAATAGAGATGAACCACAGGTTCACTCTCATTCCAGAGTGGCACAACTGGCTCACTTCCAAGGGCTGCAGCAGGAAGGAGCTGAACACAACAGCTAGACCAAAGCCAGGCATAACTGGATGAACTCAAACTTAATAAACCTGCACCAGAATTTCAGTAGATGCTAAGGTCAGAGTTGCTCCAAAGCCTTACACCAAAGGTCAGAGTCAGTGTTATATGAAATGATGAAAAGAAAGAGCAAAATGCAGTCTCAGGCCTTGAGCCCACCAAGAACAAGTTCAGAGGACACTAACTCAGATGAAATGTATGAATTAATAGCATTGGAAGTAAAGGAAACAACTGCAGAAAGCTATAGAGGAACTCAGATCAGAATTAATTCCTGAAATAAAAAAAGAAAACTCTGAATTAATGCATCTGAAGTAAAGAATCACATGAAGAAACCCAACATGAAAAAAAGAGGAAACCCAACATGAAAAAAAGAAAAAAACTCTGCAGTAAAAGAATTAATAACGGATTCTCAAGAAGACATTGATAAACAATAGAGGAGATTAAAAAATGATGGATTCCTTGAATGAGCAATACATAAAAGAAATAGATTGTGTGAAGCAGAATAAAAGAGATATAGGGGTACTTAAAATCTCACACACAAGCCTGCAAAACCATGTAGTGAAAGTGATGACAGTGTTCCACATCTTGAAAACACTGGTGCAGCTAGTGAAAAGATAAAAGATTTCCTAAAAACAACTAGGATGCAGGAAAAAATAATTAATCATCTGCAAGATGATGCAAAGAGGAACAATGTGAGACTAATAGCCATCAATGAGAGGAAGGAGTCAATACAAATGATATAGAAAGACTATGGGCACAATAGCAGAAATATTCCCAAACATAAGGAATCAATCTGGTAGTCAGTAACTGAAGCATACAGAACGTCAAATAAACTAAACCCAATGAAAAACACACCAAGACACATAATAGTCAAGATCCCAGAAATCCAACAAAAAATAATATACTTAAACCTGCTAGAAATAAAAGCAGATCACATTCAAAGGAAAACCAACCAGAATAATGGCCAACTTCTCTTCACAAAACATGAAGGCAAGAAGAGCATGGAGCAAAGTACTACAAGTCCTCTACGAAGATAAATTCCAGCCCAGACTTCTACACCCTGAAAAACTGTCTTTCAAGTTTGTGGAGAAGTGCAATACTTCCATGAGAAAGAAAAAGTAAAAAAAAATTTCATGATGCCAAAGCCAACCCTACAAGACTACTAAAAGATATTCAAGAGAGACCACAATGACCAGAACTCCGTGAACAAGAACAGGAGTCCACTAAATAGGGCTAACAATTAAACGCAGGACAAAAAGGAGTAACAAAAGCATGTAAATATCATGTCAATCTTAAGTCAACACATCTCATTTATAACCATCAATGTAAATGGGCTCAATTCACCAATTAAGAGAGATAGACTGGCACAGTGGATTAGAACTCAAAATTCAACAATTTGCTGTGTACAAGAAACACACTTAACTCATAAAGAAATTCATAGGCTTAAAGTCAAAGAATGGAAAACAATACTACTTATTCCAGTACCTTAGAAAAAAAGCAGGGGTAGCAATTCCTTTCTCACACAATCTCAATTTCAAACCAAGAATGATGAAACGATATAAGGAAGGCCACTATAGATTGGTTAGGGGAAAAATTCAAGAGCAAGAGGTAACACTCTTGCTACCTATGAACCAAACACCAGAGCAACCAACTATAAAAGAAAAATCTTAATGGGCATCAAAAATCTAACATGAAATACCACAATCTTATCAGGAGACATTAACACATTAACCTTTTTCCTAAAAAGATAGGTTAAGCAGACCAAAAATTATCAAGGAAGTAGCAGAACTGAACCAAAGCTTGGAACAAATGCACTAAGTATATATATATATATATATATATATATATATATATATATATATATATAGATAGATAGATAGATAGATAGATAGATAGATAGATAGATAGATATAGATATAGATATAGATATAGATAGAAAGAGCTCAACCTAAACAGCTGAATACACATTTTTTTCAACTGCACATGGGTCATTTTCTAAAATAGATCACATACTACTCCATAGTAAGTATATGCAAGAAAACAGAAATTTCCCATGCATATTATATAACTGCAGTGCAATGAAACTGGAAATGAATGACAAAAGAAACTACAAAAAGCCCCAAAATACATGGAAATTAAACAACACCCTACTCAGGAATGAATGGATTACAGATGAAATTAAACAAGAAATTCAACAATGTCTACATTTCAATTAAAATTCAAGAACAATTTGTCAGATTTTATGGAATGCGATGAAAGCAGTTCTTAGAGGGAAATTTATAGCTGTGAACTCACACATTAGGAAAACAGAACAGGAACAAATAAACACCATAATGCTGCACCTCCCACATCTAGAAAAGAAAGAGCAAACCAAAAGCATAGCCCAGAGACTAGAAAAATCATGGATTAGAGCAGAAATTAACTCAGTTGAGATGAAGAAAACAGTTCAAAGAATCAATGAATCAAAAAGCTGGTTCTTTGAAAAACTAAATAAAATAGGTAAGCCAGTAGCTAATTTCAGTCAGCAGGAGATTGAGTGTTTCTGTTTTAATGTTTAGTTCTTTAATCCATTTTAACTTTACCTTAGTGCATGGTGATAGACCTGGGTCAAGTTTTAGTTTTAGGCATGTAGAAAGCCAGTTTTTTCAGCACCGTTTGTTAAGGAGGCTATCTTTCTTCCAGTAAGCTTGTTTGGTCCCTTTGTTGAAAATTAGGTGGCTGAGTGTGTTTGCAGAAGTCTCTGCATTTTCTAATCTATTCCATTGATCCTCAGGTCTATTTTGTTGCCAATACCATGTTGATTTTATCACAGTGGCTTTGTTGTATAACATCAAGTCAGGAATTGTGATGTCTCCTGCCTTGTCTTTATTGGACAGAATTGCCTTTGCTATTCTAGATCTTTTCTGGTTTCAAATAAATTTTAGGAACGATTTCTCTAGATCTGGGAGGTATGTTGTTGGCAGTTTGATAGGGATTGCATTAAATCTGTATAACAATTTTGGGAGTATTGCCATCTTCACGATGTTGGTTCTTCCTATCAAAGAACATGGATTATCTTTGCATTTTCTGAACTCCTCTATAATATCGTTTCTTAGGGTGTTGTAATTTTCTGTGAAAAGATCTTTGACTTCTTTAGTTAGATGAATTCCAAGGAATGTCATTTTCTGTGGTGCTATTGTAAAAGCTACTTTTTCTATAGTTTCCCTCTCAGTGTGTTTGTTATCTGTGAAGAGGAATGCTACTGACTTCGTATACTGCTATGCTATTAAATTTTCGTATCAGTTCTATAAGTTTCTTGGTGGAGTTGTTTTTTTTTTTAATTTTTGTTCCATTGAAGTACAAATATCAGTGAGACAGTTTTAAGATGCCTTGACAAGATAGATTTGAAAAGTAATACATTGTGAACTATTTCCATAATGTTTTGGTATCATAGAAGGTGCATACATAATATTATACTTACAGACATTATTATCCTGTATATCTCTTATCAGTAAATAAAGAGAGTGTAGCTGTTTGTGTATCTTACTTTTTATTTTTATTTTTAATTTTTGTCTTATTGAAGTACAAATATCAATGAGACATTTTTAAGATACCTTGACAAGATGGATTTGATAAATTAGTACACTGCAAACGGTTTTCATAATTTTTTGTATCATCTAAGGTGCATACATGATATTATATTTACAGACACTATTATAACGTATGTCTCTTATCAGTAAATTAAGAGAATGTAGCTGTTTGTATATCTTATTTTTTATGCCTGAATTACATGAAAGATTCAATAATTAATACTTTCTGCCTTTTTATTTTCCTACTGGTTGTCTATAGTACCAGAAGCTGACATAATATCCTATCCAACCACCATTAGTGCAAATCTTGCCTCTCATAGGATTATGTAGAAGCACAGCATTATCTATCCCAACTGTACTGTCCATACACACACATCATGATTCTTCCTTTCTATACCGCTTCATTGTCTACATCTGTCAACTATGGACACTCCATTGTCACTCAACTAACTTAGGTGCTTGAACTCTTCAACACAATTCAACATAGTCCAGAATTCCACGACAATGGTGAGTTATCTGAAGAAATTTTCGACCATAGCCATTTACAGCTCAACTTAATATTATGGCACCGTGGTGTATACTTCATTTTTATACTTTTCTGCTGGATGATTAAGACATAGATAGAGCATGACTTATATAGCAACACATGTACTTTATGTTTCTTATGAGGTCAGTGAAGTCCCCTCAGGGTTAATCTTGTAGTCCCGTACCTTATTCTGTAGATCCTTTGTCTGTGTCATCCATGTGGATGAGTCACGGCCAATGCTTGACCAGATTGCTCTCTGTGAGAGCCTGAGCGAAGGTTTTCTCTCTATGTGACTCTCCCCAGGCATACTATAGAACTTCAGTCTCTTTCCTCTGTGGCTCCATCATCTCCTTGTTCAGAAAATTTGGAGCTCAACTGAGTTTCATGATGTTGCAGTACAGGTTCTCCTGAGTCTTCACTGACCTTGAAAGGCTAGGACCACAATGTTAGCTGGCCTTGTGTTTCTTTTATTTCTCCAAATTTGATCTGTGAACTTCGGTTGTTAACCATCCAGAAGAAAAGCTGATTAGTATCCTGCAGCATATGCCATTCCCTTTGCCTTATCTGACTCAATTGATTTTACTTGTTGTTGTAGGTTTCCTTTTGTATTTCTGCTTTTTGCTTTTTATATGAGGGAGACTATACGATATTTACACATGTATGTCTGGTTTATTTCACTTATGAGTATATGTCCAAGTGGCATCCACTTCAATATAAATGCTTCAAGTTTATCATTCTTAATAGCTGAGTAATACTCCATTACATAGAAATACCACATCTTTTTCAACCATTCCTCATGTGATGGACATCTTGGTTGTTTCCAAGATTTTGCTATCACACATTGAGCTGCTATAAACATAGGTACATATATATCACTATGATACAATGTTTTCAGTTCCTTTGGGAAAATTCCCAGTAGGGGGATAGCTGGCTTGAATGGGATTTCTAGTCCTACACTTTTGAGGAGTCTCCACACTGACCTCCACAATGGCTGTACCAGTCTACATTCCCACCAGCAGTGGAGAAGTGTTCCCTTTTTCCCACAACCTCTCCAACATTTGTTGTTAGTTGATTTCCTTATGATTGCCATTCTTTCTGGAGTGAGATGATATCTCAGTGCTGTTTTTATTTGCATTTCACGGATGACTAGCAATGTTGAGCATTTTTTCATATATTTATTGGCTTCTTTAATCTTGTCCTCTGAGAATTGTGTATTCATCTCAGATGCCCATTTCTGAATTGGGTCTTTAAATTTGAGAGCTCTGGTATATCTTAGTTCTTTATATATTCTAGATAGTAGACCTCTGTGTGATTGCCTATTAGTTAGGATTTTTTTCAAAATTTATGGATTGTCTTTTCACTCTGTTGACAATTTCTTTTGACACGCAAAAGCTCCTTAAGAAGAGTTGATCCCACTTGTTGATTCTTTCAAGTGCTTCCCATGTGAATATGTGTTTGTTCATGAACTCTTTACCTACCCCTATGTCTTCAAGAGTTCCTCCTACTTTGTCTTCCAGGAGATTCAGTGTTTCTGTTTTAATGTTTATTTATTTATTTATTTTTATTTTTTTTGGTGGAACCGGGATTGAACTCAGGCCCTTGTGCTTGCCAGGGAAGCGCTTATTCCCCTGAGCCATCTCCCCGGCCCCTGTTTTAATGTTTAGATCTTTAATCCATTTTGACTTTAACTTAGTGCATGGTGATAGAGCTGAGTCAAGTTTTAGTTTTCGGCATGTAGAAAGCCATATTTTCCGGCACCATTTCTTAAAGAGGCTATCTTTCTTTCAGTGATCTTGTTTAACCCCTTTGTCTAAAATCAGATGGCTGAGTGGGATTTTAGATGCCTCTGTATCTTCTAATCTATTCCACTGATCCTCAGGTCTATTTTGTTGCCAATATTATGTTGATTTTATCACAGTGGCTTTGTAGTATAATTTCAAATCAGGAATTGTGATGCCTCCTGCCTTGTCTTAATTGGCCAAGACTACCTTTGCTACTCTAGGTCGTTTGTGGTTCCAAATAAATTTTAGGAATGACTTTTCTAGGTCTGGGAAGTACGTTGGTGGCAGTTTGATAGGGATTGCATTAAATCTGTACAGCAGTTTTGGGAGTATGGCCATCTTAATGATGTTGGTTCTTCCTATCCAAGAACACGTAATATCTTTCCATTTTCTGAAATACTCTATAATGTTTTTTCCTAGGGCATTGTAATTTTCCGTGAAAAGATCTTTGACTTTCTTTAAGTGAATCCCAAGGTATTTTATTACCTGCTTTGCTATTGTAAAAGGTTTTGTTTCTATTGCTTCCCTTTCAGTGTGCTTGTTATCTGTGTAGAGGAATGCTATTGACTTTTGAGTATTGAGTTTGTATTCTGCTATGCTACTGAATTTCCATATCAGTTCTAGTAGTTTCTTGCTGGAATTTTTGGGGTCTTCCAAGTAATGTATCATGTCATCTGCAAGTAGAGATAATTTAACATCTTCTTTACCTATTCTTATTCATTTTATTTCTCCCTCTTTTCTAATGGCTGTTGCTAAGGATTCCAGGACTATATTGAATAGGAGGGGTGATAGAGGACATCCTTGTCTTGTACCTGATTTAAGAGTAAAAGATTTCAGGTTTTCCCCATTTAGGATTATATGAGCTTTTGGGTTGTCATAGATGGCTTTTATCAAGTTAAGATAGGGTCCATCTATTCCAATTTTCTGTAGGACCTTGAATATGAATGAGTGTTAGACTTTGTCAAAGGCTTTCTCTGCATCAATTGAGATGATCCTTGGTTTTTAGATTTCAGTCGATTAATATAGTGTATTACATTTATAGATTTTCGAATATTGAACCATCCTTGCATCCCTGGGATGAATCCTACCTGGTCATGGTGTATGATCTTCTTTTTGTTGAGTATTTTTGCATCGGTGTTTATGAGGGAGATTGTCCTGCAGTTCTCCTTTTTGGTTGTGTCTTTTACTGATTTTGGAATCAGTATTATAGTTGCCTCCAGAAATGAATTTGGGAGGACTGTTTCCTTTTCAGCTTCATTGAAGAGTTTGTGGAGTGTGGGGATTATATCTTCTATAAATTTCTTGTAGAATTGAGAGCTGTGAATCCATCAGGACCTGGACTTTTCTTTGTCGGTAGGCTTTTTATTATGTTTCATATTTTGTTGGCTGTTATCTGCTTATTGAGAGTTGTTTTATCTTCCTGATTCAGTCTTGGTAATTGGTACCTTTTGAGGAATCTGTCCTTTTCTTCTGTGTCTTCTATTCTGTGAGTGTAAAGATTCTCGAAGTAACTGTTGAGAATCTTCTGAATTTCCACTGGGTCTGTGGTGATATCACCCTCTTCATTCCTTATCGCTTGTACTTGAATTTTCTTTTGCCTCTTTTTGATGAGGTTGGCAAGAGGCTTATGAACTTCATTTAGTTTTTCAAAGAACCACCTTTTTGATATGTGGATTCTTTGAACTGTTTTCTTCATCTTAATGAAATTAATTTCTGCTCTAATATTTATGATTTCTTGCTCTCTTTGCAGTCTGGGTTTTGTTTGCTCTTGTTTTTCTAGTTGTTGGAGGTGCAACATTAGGGTGCTAATTTTTTCTGTTCTGTTTTCCTAATGTGTGAGTTCATAGCTATGATTTTCCCTCTAAGAATTGCTTTCATCGCATCCCATAAATTCCCTTAAGTTGTACTTGAATTTTCATTGAATTGTAGATATTGTTGAATTTCTTATTGAATTTCTTCTGCAACCCATTGATTGCTGAGTAGCGTGTTGTGTAGTTTCCATGAATTTAGTGGTTTTTTTTCTGGTTTCTTTTTTCATTTGTTTCTAGTTTCATTGCATTGTGGTCAGATAGTATGCATGGGATAATTTCTATTTTCTTGCATAGACTTAGGCATGACCTCTGGACTAATATGTACTCTATTTTGGATAATGACCCATGTGCAGCTGAAAAAATGTGTATTCAGCTGTGGTTTGGTGGAACACTCTTATATGTCCATGAGGTCCATTTGTTCCAAGCTCTGGTTCAGTTCTGGTACTTCCTTGCTAATTTTTTGACTTATCTTTTTGGGAGAAGGGTGTGTTAAGGTCTCTTGTTAAGACTGTGTTCTTAGACATTAAGTTTTTCATGTCCTTTAAAATTTGTCTTACATAGTTTGGTGCTCCTGTGTTTGGTACATAAATATTTATGAGTGCTACTTCTTGCTCTTGAATTTTTCCCCTGACCAATATATAGTGGCCTTCTTTGTGTCGTTTGATCATTCTTGGCTTGCAGTTGAGACTGTCAAAGAACAGAATTGCTACTCCTGCTCTTTTCTGAGGTGCTGGGGCATGTAGTATTGTATTCCATTCTTTGACTTTGAGCCTATGAATGTCATTTTGAGTTAAGTGTGTTTCTTGTATACAGCGTATTGTTGGATTTTGTTTCCTAATTCATTGTGCCAGTCTATTTCTCTTAATTGGAGAATTGAGTCCGTTTACATTTATGGTTATAATTGAAATGTGCTGACTTATGTTTGCCATGATATTTACCTGGTGTTGTTTACTCCTTTGTATTCTGTGCTTAATTGACTGTCCTGTTTATTGGGTTCCTTTCATTCTCATTCATGTAGTTCTGGTTATTGCGGTCTCTCTCTAGAACATCCTTCATCAGCCTGTGAAGGGATGGCTTTGTCATCATGAAATTCTTTAGTTGTTCTTTGTCAGGGAAGTATTTCACTTCTCTATCAAACTTGAAAGAGAGTTTTGCAGGGTATAGTAATCTGGGCTGCAATTTGTTTTCGTGTAGTACTTGAAGAACTCTGCTCCATGCTCTTCTTGCCTTCATTGTTTGTGTAGAGAAGTCGGCTGTAATTCTGATGGGTTTTCCTTTGAATGTGAGCTCCTTTTTCTCTCTAGCAGCTTTCAGTATATTATCTTTTTTGTTGGATTTCTGGAATCTTGACTATTATATGTCTTGGTGTGTTTCTACTTGGGTTGAAGTTATTTGGTGTTCTTTATGCTTCGGTGACCTGCATGTTGGATTGTTTCCTCATATTTGGGAAGTTTTCTGCAAATATTTTTCCCCAAATTCTTTTTATGTCATTTGTATTGACTCCTTCACTCTCTTTGATACCAATTATTGTCACATTGTTCATCGTAGCATCATTTTGCAGGTGATGGATCATTTTTTCCTGCATTCTCATTGTTTTTAAGTGATTCTTTCTCACATTTTCACTAGATGCTGCGCTATCTTCAAAATCTGAAACTGTCTTCACTTTCACGCAAACAGTTTTGTAGACTCATGATTGATATTTTTAGTTCTTCTATATCTCTTTGACTGTTTTATGTTTTCTATTTCTTTTCTGTATTGCCCATTCAAGGAAGCCATCATATTTCTGATCTCCTCAATTTTTTTATGCATATCTTCTTTAGAGGTAATTATTATTTTTTTTCTGCAGTGTTTCTTCCAAGTTTGGTTTCCTCTGAATATTTCTGAACTTGTTTCTGTATTTCAGATGCTATGATTTCACAGAATTCTTTTCTTCAAAGAATTTTGTTTTGATTTCAGAAATTATTTCTGCTTTGAGTTCCTCATGATTTTTCTGCTGTTATTTCTTTGCTTCAGATGCTGTTAATTCATATATTTCATCTTGAATAGTGCTCTCTGCACTTCTGGTGAGCATAGTTTTTCCACCCAATGTTTGTGGAATTCATTCTTTATTTCAGATACTATGTATTCAGATATTTCTTTTTTAATTTGGGGAATTATTTCTCATTTCATTTCCTGTATAGCTTTCTGCTGTTGTTCCTTTGCTGCTGTATCTTTTAATTCACTCATTTCAGCTAAGCTAGTGTCTTCTGCCCTTCCTGATGGACTCATGGTCTGTGATTGCATTTTTCCCCTTCTCTTTGTCATTTTGTGTAGCAGTGACCTTTGTCCTTTGGTGTGGAGCTTTGGTGCAGCTATAACCTTAGCTTGTTATGAGATTCAGGTGCCAGTCTATTAAGTTTGAGCTAATCTAGTTATGCCTAACCTGGATCTAGCTGTTGTGTTCAGTTCCTTTTTTGCTGCAGCTCCTTTGTTTCCCCTCTGTTGGTTCCCTGTTCAGGCAAGTACGAACTGAACTGGGATTCAGAGCAAGTGATGAAACTTCCCCGTCTTAGTTGGCTTTGGGGTGAGGATCTGGAAAATTGCCAGCATCAGCCCTCCTGTGTCAGTCAGGTCACTCTCTAGGTGGGCGGGCCTGGTCTTTGGTGGGTCTTCTGGACTCACAAAAGTGTAGTGGATGATCTTATTCACCTGGTAGTCTGTACTGGGTCAGCCAGCCTGTGCTGGTTCCTGCTCTACAGGCTGGAACCTGAGAAGGGTGGGAAAGGTCCCTCTGCTGCAGCGGACCTGGAGCTCTCACTCACAGTCCAGGTTGCGCTGGGTTTCGGGCCATGACGTGGGACCGGGGATTGGTGAGAAATGTCCCTCCAGCATGGCAAGCTTGGAGTTCTCGCTCCAGGCTGACCTGCACTGGGTCTGCGGCTGTGGGGTGGGACCGGCAATCGCCTGGAAATGTTTCTCTGGCACAGTGGGCCTGGGCCTCTCACCGGGCCACAGGGGTTGGGGGAGCACGGAATCCTTGGGAAATGTCTCTCATGCACAGCAGGCCTGGAGTTCTATGCTTACTGTATTTTGATGCCCAGGGAATCGTGGAAATTCCCACTCGCTCAGCGGGCTTTAGGGCAGGGGATCTGGGGAGGTGCTGGTGATTGGGTCCTGAGCTTTCAGGCTGGTCACTGGTTTGGAGGGCTTGGGGGCAGGGATCTGGGTAGCTCGCATAGGAAGAAGCCAAAGGCTCTCCCTCAGACTCACCACACATTCACTGATCTGGGAAGCCTGGTGAGTCGTGCAAATTCCCACTCACTGGGAGAGCTTGGGGCAGGATCCAGGAGGTCACTGGTGTCAGCCGCTGTCTCAGGCAGGTCTCTGGCTGGGTGGCATGGGCAGGATCAAGTAGGCTGCTGGAATTGGCCCTGCTGTCTTGGGAGATCTCTGTTGCTGGGTGGGCGTGGGTGCGATCGAGGAGGGTGCCGGAGCCTGCTGCGCTGTCTCTGCCCTGTCTCTGGGGCTGGGCCAGAAGACTTCTCTTTACAAACCATGAAATCAAGAAGAGCATGTATCTTTGAAAACAAATTCAATTAGTCTTTGAAAACAAATTCAAGTCTGGACTACCATACCCAGAAAAACTCTCACTCAAGTTTGGTGGAAGAGTAAATACTTCCATGAAAAAGAACAACAAAAGAATATCATGGTGACAAAGCCAAAGCTACACAGTCTAGTAAAAGATATTTTAGAGTCTTTAAAATGACCAAAAATCCATGAATGAGAGTTCAAAGAACCCAACAAGTAGGGCAAACAATTAAACACAGGAGAAAAAGGGGTAAACATCACTAAGTAAATAACATGTCAATAATATTTCAATTACTTATGAATTATATCCATCAATAGAAATGGACTCAATTCACCAATTGAAAGAAATAGACTGGCAAATTTCAACAGTATTCTGTATGGAAGAAATACACTTGACTCATGGAAATTCTTATGATGAATGTCAAAGTATGGAAAATAATACATCACCCACACCTCAGAAAAAAACATGGGTAGCATCCTTTTTTTGCCATCTCAGCTTGATTTTTTTAAATGTTAATTTAATTGAGAAAGAAGTAGCAATGAGTCAGCTTCAAAATAAATTAGTGAGACTGTTACAGTAATTAATACATCGCACCTTGTTGTCTGTGTAGTAGTTGTTCATAGTATAAGATGTAGATATGATAGCCTGCATAAGTGTTATTAAATCACAACTTTCTTCTCATTGAAGTAAGAGAAAGTAGCTGTATATTGATGTTATTATACCATTTCATAGTGAAAAAAATTATGTATACCTATAACAATTTTTCTTTTCTATTGGATGATTAAGCCCAAGACAAAGCAATTCCTATAAAACAAAAAATGCAACTTATGTATCTGACAAGGTAAGTCAAATCCCATGAGGATTTACCATGAATCCCTGTACAGTAGTTTGTATATCTTTTGTCAAGTATGATCAAATGAAATAAAGAACACCTCTACATACTTGTTAGGGAAAAATTAAAAGGAAAGAGGTTGCTCTCTTATATATGCATTAAATATAGGAGCATCCAACCACATAAGAGTAATCTTAATCGACATGAAAAATCCAACATCCTATGCCACAATCCTAACAGGAGACATTAAAACCTCTTTTTCCCAAATTGATAGTTCAAGCAGGCAATAACTTAGCAAGGAAGTAGCAGAATTGAAACAGAACTTGGAGGAAATGTACTGAGTGGACATATACAGATTGTCCCACCCAACCACAGCTGAATACATTTTTTTAAGCTGCACATGGGAAATTTTCTTTTTATTAATTTTATTGAGAAAAAACTGCAATGAGACAATTTCAGAACAGGTTGTTAGGACAGTTGCAACAATTAATCATTGCATATCGTTGTCTTTGTAGTATTCATGCATAGCAAAAGATGCAGGCATGAGATCATGTTCAAACACTATGAGGACAAATCTTTCTTTTTATTGAATTAAGAGAAAGTAGCTATATATCTATCCTATTTTTTATATAAAAATACAAAATTGTCCTTCATTTACAACTCCTTTTTTGTTTAGTTTTGTAAGAGATGGGTATTCCATTGCCATCCAAATATTGTAGGTGCATGAATTCAGCAAAATATTCCAATATAGTCTAGTAGTCCACAGTAGTATCCACAGGACTAGAAATGTCTGAAACTACTAACTTGAGCCTTCCACAGCTCAACATATTAACATGATTTCACTTTTCATACCTTGCTTCTATTCCTTTCTGCTGGATGGTTAAGATCAAGATAAAGCAAGACATATATAACAAGAAATGTTACTTTTGTATCTGATAAGATCAGTCAAGTCCCCATAGGACTTATCCAGAAATCCTACCGCATTTGTAGATCCTTTGTCAGTGTCAGCCATGTGGAGGAGTCATGGCCATTGCTTGACCAATTTGCTCTCTGTAAAAGCCCGAGAGAATGTTTTCTCTCCATGTGACTCTCTTTAGGCACACACTACATCATCAATCACATTCCTCTGTGGTCTTATAATCTCCTTGATCATTAAATTTGGGATACAACTGTGTTAAATGATGCTATAGTATTGGTTGTCCTATGTCCTGAGTCCTTATTGACCTTGTACCGCTGAGGCCAAAATGTAGGCTGTCCTTGCAGCCCTTCTTTTAACATAAGTATATGGAAGAAAACATAAATTTCCTCATGAATATTATCTGACCACAGCACAATGAATCTAGAAATGAATGAAAAATGAAACAAAAAAAAATCCCATCAATAAATGGAAGTTCAAGAACACCCTCCAAAGCAATGAAATGGGTTACAAACTAAATTAAACAAATTAGCAATATCTACAAATCATGGAAAAAATCAAGCTAAACTTAGTGGAGTTTATGATTTACAATGAAAGCAGTGTCATAGTAAAATGTGTATCTCTGAACAGAAACATTAGGAGAACAGAATGGGAACAAATATATACCCTCATGCTGCACCTCAAATGGCTAGAAAACCAAGACCAAACCAAACACAAAGCTCAAAGATGAAAGTAAATTATAAAGCTTACAGCAGACATTAATACAATTGAGACAAACAAGACAATAAAAGAATTAATGAGTCAAAAAGCTGGTTCTTGGAAAGATTAAATAAAATTGATAAGCCCTTTTGCTTTCCTCATCAAAAAGAGGAAAGAAAACACTCAAATAAAAGCAGTAAGGAATGAAATGGTTGAGATTTTCCAGGTATGCCTATCCTGGGTCTAGCTGTTGTGTTCAATTCCCTTTTTGCTGCAACTCCTTTGGCTCCCCTCTGTTGGTTCCCGGGGTCAGCCCTCCTGTGTCAGGCAGGTCGTTCCCCAGGTGGGCGGACCTGGGCTTTGGTGGGTCTTCTGGGCTCACAAAAGGATAGTGGATGATCTTATTCACTGAGTAGGCTGTACTGAGCCAGCCAGCTTGTGCTGGGTCCGGGTCTACAGGCCGTAACCCGAGAAGGCTGGGAAAGGTCCCTCTGGTGCAGTGGGTCTGGAGCCCTCACTCACAGGCCAGGCTGTGCTGGGTTTCGGTCCGTAGCCTGGGACCGTGGATTACTGAAAAATGTCCCTCCGGCGTGGCAGGCTTGGAGTTCTCACTCCAGGCCAACCTGCACTGGGTCTGGGGCTGTGGGGTGGGACCGGTAATCACCTGGAAATGTTTCTCTGGCACAGTGTGCCTGGAGCTGTCACCGGGCCACAGGGGGTGATGGGCAGCTTAATCCCTGGGAAATGTATCTCAGGCACGATGGGCCTGGAGTTCTACACTCATTGACCTTTGATGCCCGGAGAATCGGGGAAATTCCCACTCAATCAGTGGGCTTTAGGTCAGGGGATCTGGGGAGATGTTGGTGAGTGGGCCCTGAGGTTTCAGGCCAGTCACTGGCTTGGAGGGGTTGGGCACAGGGATCCGCGTAGCACGCATGGGAAGAAGCCAAAAGCTCTCCCTCAGACTCACCACACTCTCACTGATCTGGGAAGCCTGGTGAGTCCTGTAAATTCGCTCTCGCTGGGAGAGCTTGGCGCGGGATCCAGGAGGCCACTGGAGTCAGCCACTGTCTCAGGCTGGTCTCTGGCTGGTCGGGCGTGGGCGGGATGGAGGAAGATGGCAGAGTCAGCCGCGCTGTCTCTGGCCGGTCTCTGGGGCTGGGTGGGCGCAGGCGGGATCAGGAAGGAAATGGTTGAAATGCCACAGACTCAGTGGAAATTCAAAAGATCATCAATAGCTATTTTGAGAATTTTTACTCCAACAGAATAGAAGGCACATGAGAAATGTATAGATTCTTAGAAATGTACAAATTAACAAAACTGAATCAAGAATACATAAGAACTCTCTATAAACCAAGAAGATTCACTGAAATACAAAATGTAAGAAAAAACCTGCGAACAAAGAAAAGTCCATGTCCTGATGAAATCACACATGAATTCTACAAGAAATTCGCAGAAGATATAATCCCAATACTCTTCAAAATCATCAAAGAAATTGAAAAGGAAACAACACTCCCAACATCATTCCTAGAGGCAAAAATTATACTGATACCAAAAACAGGAAAAAATGCAATTAAAAAAGAGAATTACAGGCAAAATTCCCTAAAGAATATAGATGCAAAAATTCTCAATAAAATGCTAGCAAATAGAATGTAGAAAATCATCAAGAAGATTATACACCATTGCCAGGTAGGACTCATCCCACGGATGCCAGGATGTTTCAGTATATACAAATGTATAAATGTAATGCACTACATCAATACACATAAATCCATAAACCACATGATCATCTGAATTGATGCAAAATGAGCTGCTGACAAAGTCCAACACTAATTCTTGTTCAAAGTCCTACAGACAACTAGAAGAGATGGCCTGTCCCTCACTCTGATGAAAACCATCTGTGACCATCCAATGACTAACACAATACTAAATGGGGAAAAACTGAAATCTTTTACTCACAGATCTGGTACAAGACAAGGATATCCTCTATCACCACTCCTATTCAATATAGTTTTTGAATCATTAGCTAGAACCATTAAAAATGGAGAGAATTAAAAGAAATAAGAACAGGTAAAGAAGACATTAAACTATCATTATTTGCAGATGACATGATACTCTGCCTGGAAGACACAAAAAAGTCCACAATATGCCACTAGAATTAATACACAAATTCAGTAGCAGACTATACAAATGCAATACACTTAAGTCAATAGCATTCCTCTACATAGATAACAAATACAGAGAGAGAGAGAGAGAGAGAGAGAGAGAGAGAGAGAGAGAGAGAGAGAGAGAAAGAGATTAGAGAAATAATAGGTTTTCTAACAGCACCGTGGAAAAGTGACTACCTAGGAATTAATCTAACTAACGAAGTCAAAGATCTATTCAATGAAAACTACAATACTCTGAAAAAGAAAAGGTTGTAGAGGATTCATAAAATGGAAAGATATTCTCTGCTCCTGGATAGGAAGAACCAACGTTTTGCAGATGGCCATACTCCCCAAATTGTTATACAGATTTAATTCAATCCCTATCCAAGTACCACCATCATTCCTTCAGACCTAGAGAACTTATTTCTAAAATTTTCTTGGAACCAGAAAAGGCCTAGAATATAAAAGGTTATCCTGCACAACAAGACAAGGAAGGAGCCATTACAATTCCTGATTTGAAATTAGACTACAAATCTAGTGTGATAAAATCAGCATGGTATTCATTAAAAAATTGACCTGAGTATCGATGTACTAAATTAGAAGAAGCAACTAAAAACACACTCACTGACCTATGTTTGACAAAGGGGCCAAATATGCTTACTGGAAGAAAGATAGCCTCTTTAACAAATGATGTAGGACAAACTGGTTTTGTACATGAAGAAAAATAAAAGTGGACAAAGGTAATGCACTAAAATAAAACAAAAATGCTTTAAAGATCTAAACATTAAAAAATAATAACACTAAACCTCCTAGAAGAGAACGTAGGAGGAAATCTTGAAGACATAAGGGTAGAAAGAGAGTTCATGAACAAAAATCTAACTGCACAGGAAATATTTGAAAGAATTATCAACTGAGACCTCTTCTTTTTGAGAAGTTTTTGCATATTTAAAGATGTTACCAACAGTGTGAAGACACCCCACAAATAGGGAAAAAATGTTAACTAACAAGCACTCAGATAAAGGTCTTTTCTCTAGAATTTATAAAGAACTAAGATATATTTCTTATGAGGTCAGTGAAGTCCTCTCAGGGTTTATCTTGTAGTCCTGTACATTATTCTGAAGATCCTTTGTCTGTGTCATCCATGTGGATGAGTCACAGCCACTGCTTGACCAGCTTGCTCTCTGTGAGAGCCTGAGATAAAGTTTTCTCTCCATGTGACTCTCCCCAGGCATACTATAGAACTTCAATCTCTTTCCTCTGTGGCTCCATAATCCTCTTGTTCAGAAAATTTGGAGCTCAACTGAGTTTCATGATGTTGCAGTACAGGATCTCCTATGTCCTGAGTCTTCACTGACCTTGAAAGGCTAGAGCCAAAATGTTGGCTGGCCTTGTGGCTCTTCTATTTCTCCAACTCTGATTTGTGAACTTAGGTTGTTAACCATCCAGAAGAAAAGCTGATTATGTGTTGGTATATAAGTCTTGCTCTATCTAGGTCTTAACCATCCAGCAGAAAAGTATAAAAATGAAGTATACATTGCGGGGCCATAATATTAAGCTGAGCTGTAAATGGCTATGGTTGACAACTTCTTTGAATAACTCACTATTGTTGTGGAATTCTGGACTGTATTGGATTGTGTTGTTGAGTTCAAGCACCTAAGTTAGTTGAATGACAATGGAGTCCCCACCTTTGACAGGTGTAGACAAAGGAAGGGGTATAGAAAGAAAAAGTCATGATGTGTGTGTATAGACAGTACAGTTGGGATAGATAATGCCGTGCTTCTACATAATCCTATGAGAGGCAAGATTTGCACTGATGGTGGTTGGACAGGATATTATGTCGGCTTCTAGTACTATGGTCATCCACTAGGAAAATAATTATTGAATATTTGATATAATTCAGGTATAAAAAATAAGATAAGTAAACAGCTACACTCTTAATTTACTGATAACAGACATCTGCTATAATAATGTCTGTAAGTATAATATCAT